>JASEVX010000001.1:216922357-217217357 GCA_031761405.1 Serripes groenlandicus
ACAATACCAGCGAGACGGTTATGACGTAATGTCTACGAGTTTTGTTTCACACAGCTCATACAGTAAGACATAGGCTCTGAACTGTCAGCCGTCATATAACTCGAGTACTGTTGATCTGTGTTTTGTTTTTGTGGTGTTTTCCGCCGTATCATCAATTTGTCAGTTATAGAACGCGATTCCTGGGAGATTTAACGATAGGTCTTGTCCATTTATACTGCCATCAACGAGTCAGTCGTAATGCTAACTCTACAACCCTGTACGCCAAGGATGGAAAGCCATTATAAGTAGTTTACTACCATTTTTAAAGTCTAATACTGGTACGATTGAACAAATGCGTAAAACCCCAGTTCGACAAATAAACCAATCCTGTATCTCACCAAGTGGTACTATGATCAGGACTAGCTATGTAAACCCTTTCTGACATGCATCCGCATTTTAACGAATCTGCAGCTGGCAACTTCTGAGCAATTTCTCCATTATGCCACACTTATTTCAACATTATGCAATAGTCATACGTTCATTTGTAGAGATTTTCCATCTTTTTGTCCTGACGTTTTCTAATTCCTCTGTTTAAGACCCGTTAAATGTTGGTAAGTGTTGTACAATGACAGCATTCTCCCCTTCGTTTCTCGCTGTCTGTAATTACAGTAATCGGGAGTACGAACTTACATGTACCCTTAAATTTAAAAGTCCGGGATTGGTCCTTCATTAGTTCATGTAGTTCATGTTAATGTAGATATCACTTGCTCTGATTGAGTGTAAGCTTTTAAGAGACTAGAAGCCTATTTTTTGTTTTGTACACTAATGTATGAACAAGGTCCTCTTCATTAGATCATGTAGTTCATGTTATTGAAGATAGTCCAGGGGCGTAGCTTCCTTTAGGCACCGTAGGCACGTGCCTACACGTTTTTTTTCAAAATGCCCCAAAATGCAGCTGCGGCGATAGACATCTGCGTAATGTATCGACATGATCAGCCTGCGCTGTCCGCGCAGACTGATCCGGCCGACACATTCCGTCTTAGGGGGACATATGTATAGAGTAGTTATTCCTGAAACAGAAAATGCACAGGAGGTGAAAAGTGTCTATCCGGATAGGCCTGTGTGGCATGCTTAGGCTGATCCGGGTCGATACTTTACGCAGAGTCCACAATGTTTATTTTCTCACGAGACGGCCTACACATTGATTATTGCAAAGCTACGTCCCTGGATACCAATCGCTTTGATTGGGCTTCAGCATTTAAGCGATTGGAGGCCTATTTTAGTTGTGTACACTACTGTATGTACAATGTCCTCTTCATTATATCATGTAGTTCATGTTATTGAAGATACCAATCGCTTTGAATAAAGAATAAAGACAAGCGGTGATTGTTAAGAGTTCAGATTATATAGCACGGGCGTTTGTTGTATCGTGCGATTACATTGAACATAAAAACCGAACACGTGCTCATATGTTTTTAAGTCTATGAGGTCAATTCGAGACTACTCTGTATGCGGGTTAGTCAGATCAATATATACGTACAGCGAAGTGTTTTGGTTTGATTTTAATGAGATTGGATTGTTACACTATGAACAAGCATATGAAATGGGTAGATACTTTCAATAGATGGAGTTAAATACAAACTGTTCCGGTGCGAAACCTTAGCTCTATGGCTGTTTAACGCACTCGGCGTGTAGCACCGGTACACGCGGCAACGTCGTTCTTCCCCCCGAAAGAGTCAGTTTGTAACCTCGTGTTGACTCGGAGACTTGTTAAAGACACAACTGAAATATACAAAGTCTAAACCTCTGGATTGACAGTCTAACGTTATAACCACCTATACACGCAACGACGATGTTCTTTCCCTGAAAGAGTCAGTTTGTTTTACCTCGTGTTGACTAGGAGACTTGTTAAAGACACAACTGTAATATCCGAATCCCCGACCTCTGGATTGACAGTCTAACGTTATAACAACCGATACACGCAACGACGATGTTCTTTCCCTGAAAGAGTCAGTTTGTTTTACCTCTTGTTGACTAGGAGACTTGTTAAAGACACAACTGTAATATCCGAATCCCCGACCTCTGGATTGACAGTCTAACGTTATAACAACCGATACACGCAACGACGATGTTCTTTCCCTGAAAGAGTCAGTTTGTTTTACCTCTTGTTGACTAGGATACTTGTTGACTAGGATACTTGTCAAAGACACAACTGAAATATCCGAACCCCCGACCTCTGGATTGACTGTCTAACGTTATAACCACTGGAACATCACTGGTTACTCATAGAAAAATAGTTTGAAGATTGTATGAAGTATCATTGTTACTTTTATCCTTTCTACATTGCCGTTTAACCAGGCTAAACACACTTCTGTCGAAAACATTGACAGAAAAAGGAGAAATTGCCCAGAAAGAGCAATTTATTTATGTACATGTATATAACGCCTTCCTTTCAGTGACTAATTCCAGACTACAGGAGAGATTATTATCCTATTAATCAAGTGCCGATAATGCATTAACTTTAATGAATTAGTTTAGACTACTAAGGAGAGTTACACTAAAGTAGTACCGCTGTATTGCATTATCTGTCGAGACGAAGGCCAGTCTACTAGAGATAGTATGTTTGTTTCCTCGCAATGCTTTAAAAAGGTAGCCAATAGTCGTCTGCATTAGGAACGAGTAGTTGCGTTATATGAACCATGGCTGCCCTTCAAACAAGTCGAGAGATGTCGGAGTTGTATGAACGATAGGTTCGAGCGGAATAAAAAAGAGTGTTTGTAGGAAGGTAGCCAGTTGCCTGGTAAGAATACTCTAAAGGGCACTGGTGCGAAAAAGCTAAACCACCCATGTAAAGGTGAACTGGCCTCCGCCATATAACTGAAATAGTATTGAGATCAGGGAGAGGCTCCACTCACGCAATTTATGCAGGTATAAGATGCCGTCTACAATTAATCCTTTCCCACATACAGACGCTTTCTGACACCACTGTAGCAGACGGCGTTTGAGAACATTGTGGAAAAAGGAGAAATTGCTCATTCAATAATACTATTATTATGGAGATTGTTCACATTTTTCCAAGTTGTTTTCAACGTCATCTGCTTCAGAATTAGTGTATGTTGCAAAGGGGTAACAGTGCAACGGTAAGCAGGTCTGATGCTAAGGTGAAAACACCAAGTCACCGCGTTCCCATACAAGACTATATGATGACTCTTAAAGGTACAGTCGTTTGATCCGATTGCATGGAGGATATGTGTTCGTCTCGCTGAACGATCACAACGTATTTCGTCTAGTGCGCCTCACCTTTAGTATCTTTAACTCTTTCAGCGCCACAGGCAATATTGAGGTTTTTGCAAACAATACAGATTCAGGTGAGTCAGCTCGTAACGAGCTGTCTCACCTAAAATCAGCATTGTTTGCCTTTTAGTTACCAAAATAGTCCAAAACTTTCATAATTGAGAAATGGACACACCCGATTTTGAACATGGAAGAGTATACTTTAAACAATTCGGCGCTGAAAGAGTTGAGAGTGGCTGAACCTCTCGAGATCAATCAAATCTTAGATCATTCACTGGAGAAAAAACCAACACACTCTTACACATCTATGTCATGTTCTTTTCGATGGTTTCTTTGCCATCGTCGGTCATCTCAGACAAATATATTACTCGTGACTTACCACAATGATTTCAAACTTCAGAATATAACACACATAGCCATTGCCATTTAAAATAACATACAAAATGCTGCTCTGCGAGGATATAAGCAAATTAACTCATTGGCGCGTATTGGTACACTACACAATTATATGTGACAGGATCTCATCAAGGGTAAAAAGTAGTTCATTGCTGTTAACTAAAGAGTGATATTATTACTTTATATAACTCACGGTTTGCATGAAATCGTGCGTATATCAGGAAATGATAAACTGCTAGTTCTCAGTACAATTCTAGAAAAGTTTGCAAAACATTCTACACTTATTGAGTGCTGCCATAGTATGTTATTTCATGCATGTGCTTACCGAATTTGAAATATAAACACGTTAATCTCATCGCAAAGGAATAGTTTAGGAATTTATATTTCGACCATGGTGTTTTTGACGTTTCAAACATTTTTATGATACAAAACTGAACTCTCCTGTATGCTCCTCCTTCCATGATATAATATGTTGTAGACATGCATACGTGATGGCTTAAACCGGACACAAGAAATCGTATCAGGCTACAACCTTACTTAGTGCTAATTAATACTTACATACTTAAGAGCGTATTTTATCAGTTTTGTGTCATAAATAAAAACTGCATAAATAGTTTATTAAGGATGTACTAAACTGAGATGTGGATATTTAAAAAAAAAATGTTACATTGTTATTAAATCTTTTGATTATGTTGTCAATTAAAACCTGTTTAGTCATTATACCTTTTTATAATGCTCCAAAATTTAAAAAAAAAAGTGGATTAAATTAGTTTTAGATAAAGGACTGAATCTATTTGTGAGCCTTCCAAGCGCTGTCCAGTCGCCATGTTTGATTATGTAATATAACTGGGTAAAAAGAACATATTAAAGTCCATGTATATAAATTTTAATCTAGAACTTTTACAGTATCATATTGTTTTGAAAATAAGTAGAATATATTGTAAAACTGTTATGACAATTGAACATATCAACAAAAATTCAAAAAACCTAAAGAAGTTTCAGAAAAAGTTAAATATTATAAATATGTTTTTTCCTTATTTCAAAGTTTTGATCTTTTCTATTTTTTTTTTTTTATTATTAAACATACATCCAACTTAAAAAAAAAAAATGTTACAAAAGTTAAATATTATGAAAAATCCACTTCTCAGTTCAGTACATTCTTCATGTAATTATTGATATCAGTTTGGTTGTTTATTTACCCGTGTTCTTAACCCTTTCCCTCATACGACAATTCTGCAGCAGACGACTTTGAACATATTTGATCAACAAAAAAGAAAATCTTTATAATTGAATGGATAACCTATGACTACAAGTGGAAAACATTGTTGCAAAAGGAGAAATTGCTCGTTTTGGGCAATTTCTTCTTTTGCCACTATGTTTTCAAAAAAGCCGCCTGCTGCAGAGGCGTCAGAAATCGTCAATATGAGGGAAAGGGTTAAACATGAATAGTGAAATGTGAGGAATTGGGTGTATTTTGTCGCCCGCAAAGCTAAATGGTGTTCCCCAAAAAAAAAATATCCGTGGTCCGTCTGATGAGCCATTTTCCCTCTTGCCACAATGTTTTCGACTCTTTCAATAATTGTTCATTCATTTACAGAGTTTCAATATCTTTTGCTAAGTGTATTCTGAGTCGTCTGCTGCATAAATGTTGTATGTGGGAAAGGGCATGCGGAGCTTCCTTCTCTGTTTGCAATCAAATTAAACAAGCGTTAAGGAGGACTCTTAAAGAAAAACGGTTTCGACACGACTATACCAGCATGCAATTTGATCTTAATTGTCACTAATGTCAAGACCGCCGAATACCGGTTTCCGTCGGAAGTGGATCGCATGTGTTTTATTGCACAAAGAGACGGTCGGATACAATAAATGTCACGACACTTCCAATGTCATGCCACGGGACAATAATGCCAAAAACCATTATCATGTTTTCGACTGTGGATGACTGATTACAATGCACGGACACAGACTTTACGTTGCATGTAATGGAAAAAGGACATTGTTCTATAATATGATTGTTTGTGTCTTCAATCATTACTGAAATGCTGTCACACATGTAAAAGTGGCCACAAGATTACGGAAGGACCTTTTAAAGTCAATGACATTTTACGATTCAATTGCAAAGGTGTATGGTTGATCTTCGTTCGTAAATGTTTCAATGCTGATTATGTGATGCTTGTCACGTCTACCATACGAACATGAGATATTAAGACCGGACTGTAAAGTGGCGCACGTAAATCAGGATCGTAGCAGGTCAACACACATCAAAGGTTGATTTGTTTGTGTCACGCAACCCACACATTGAACGCAATACGAAAGCCACAGGAAATCCGGCATTCGGATATGTGATTTGTTTTTTGTTTGTTTGTATGTTGTTTAACACTGCTTTCAACGAATGTTCAGTTATAGCACGGCGTTTCCCTGGGTAGCTTGCCAATACAACTGGTCCATTTATCCTGAAACCAGCGAATCAGTCGTAATGCTAACACCATAACCATGAGCTTCAAGGAGGGAAAGCCATTACTACCATGTTTAAAGTCTTGGGATGTTTGAAAGGTAATACACATTACGATGAGCTTGCTTAGTTGCTAGCATAGTCACAATCGTAATTCTATTACTATAATGCAATCACAGAAAACCATTATCTGACTTTGCGGAATAGCCAGCTGATCTCTGTATCGTCGTCGATCGCAAAGTCCCGATGTTTAGTTTTCTGTTACACGTTGCTCATGTATTTGTATTGGTTAAAAAGGGGATAATATAAAAAGTATTGTAAACAAAAAGATTAATTCAAAAAAACGTTGATCCTTTTTAATCATTTAGAATCTGATCAACATGTGAAAACGTACTGCCAATATATAGGTCTTCATACTTGATCATCAGGCAAACGTTGTACTAAGATTAAGAAATTTGTCCACGATTTTCAGAACTCGCTCCCCGAAGATGTAATAATTTATACTGCACATGCTGTTAGAATGACCAACTAATTCTGTAACGGCCCTGTGTTTGGTGTCAATGTCACAGGGAGAGAATCCGGAGCTCAATCTCGCTTTCAGGGCGAATACCCTGCCGAATGAGCTAACAAAGACGCTTATATGTAATCCCTCTTATTGCAGCTGTATACAAATTCGAGCCGCGAATTACAGCCCCGCTTAGCAAGAAATTTGCTCGTGAACTTAAAAAAGGTCCAATTTCAAGGATTTCGTAACATAAACTGCAAGCGTTTTTAGAATAATGAAATAGTGCTGTTACGGTCCCACGTTGAGCGCCATTGTCACAGGGAGGAAAACACCATGCAGCCAGTCCAGGAACTCTCGCTTCCAGAGCGAGTGCTCTACCGACGACTGAACTAACCGGGCGGCTTACATGTACTCTTTAACGGAGTTCAACCGCAATCAAAACATTCAAGAATGTTAAAGAACGGACCGAAACATTGATCTACCACAGAACTGGGTGTTAGCTGGAAACATTAACAGTTACTCGCTTTGAACATAACTAGGAACATGTGTGTTAGGTAAATCTGATTACATCCCTATCTCAGGGATAGTTTTTTGTTTGATGAAACTTGAACTCATATACTTTATAGTCGATGAACATAGTTTTTATGAGTAATGGTTGTTTGGCAATCAATTTGCTAATTACGTGCATATATCAACGGATGCTGTGTACATTGTATATTTAATATGATACATTAACAACCCATGGGCTGTGGATTAATATTTCACATGGTTATCAGATTGTTGTTCATATCGATATTTTGTGATATTTCTATCATCTCCTAAATTAGATCATATTGTTGCCCAATGCGGTTATTTGTTATACAGCACTCAATCATAGAATAAGTTGAAATGCAAAGCGTGCAGTGCTCGTTCACGTTAAACAACGGGAGGTTATCCATCAATGTGTAACATTAATCTGAGCATATTGCGAGTTCTGATATTATTTGTCAATTTTGTTTTCGAAACAACAGCAATAACAACAAAGCGATTAAAATGCGGTCGAGTATTCAAAAATGAGCATCATTTGACGACACTCTATATTATCATGGGGCAACCTGTTGAATTAATACACAGTCTAGTGTATCTATGACGAATCTAACAGGAATAGATATTTTTTATTCATAAAGTATCGATGCATCAAAATATTAATCTTACGAAATTAAGAAATGCGACAGTTTGACGACTTTGAAACGGGAACCTGTTAATTTACTAATTGAATGTTCATGGGCGAATATATGAGCAGCCTCATTCGAAAAGAGATATATGTGATTAAGAAAATATCCAATCTCCAAGTAAAAAGTAATTCCCATGGGAGAATATCAATTTACCGGATGATACGAAATGAAGCCATATATCACGTCCCCACTTACGTTAAACACAGGTAGCAAATATTAAAACAGCTACGATAAATGCAATCAAATTCCGCAATTAAAAGTATGTTAAAGGTTATTGCATATGTATGGGAACATATTGTGTTGGACAAGCACTTTTGACTAAACTCCTCCAAGCAATTGTGTCTAAAACAATATTTTCCCATACATATGCAATTATCTTTTTATTGGTTACTTTTGATATTGTCTATAAGTAATGTATCATTTTTATGTTGTTTAAACACTTCGATTTTTAGAAAATATCAAAAACTTTAAATCGTATTTTTAAATGTACAAAAATTATTTAATGCAAAACTATTGTCCTTTCAAATGGTTGCCCAGTAGAGACGTGTAAACAAAACTTGTACGGCTACGCCATTTTGATTCGACCCAAAATTAAATAATTGGCAAAATTCTATAAATAACGTATCATCATTTTTC
Organism: Serripes groenlandicus; assembly: GCA_031761405.1. NCBI lineage: Eukaryota > Metazoa > Mollusca > Bivalvia > Cardiida > Cardiidae > Serripes > Serripes groenlandicus. The sequence goes on from JASEVX010000001.1 coordinate 216,930,834, forward strand.
TGATTGTGAATGTAAATGTGCTTTTTCATATTTTAATACAAGGGATGTTCGAAACGTATTGTGTATTGTGATTTGTAATATATTCAAGATTACTCGTGATTCCTACGTTTTGACTACCAATGCCAATGTAAAAGACAAAGACAAACTGTTTGTTCAAAATTTGAAGTCAATCTTAGAAGAAAAGAATATTTATTCCTAAAGTCCAACAAAACTCATGTGTTTCAATCTAATGATAGGCTACACTCATCATATACAACATTCAATGTGAATAAGGGTATGGGATGTAACTTTAATCCTAATTTGAAAGCCCTAGTACATTTATGCGTGTATACATTATACTCAATATTGTCTTTGGTACAGTAAAATTGAATAAACTTGTAATTGTGTTCGGTATAATAAAATAATTATCGCATGGCAGTACATATTGTCAACATTCGGGTAAATTGTGTGTGCAAAATTTGAATTCAGTCTAAAAACATAACGTTGAAACTATGTTAAATTTCAAAATTCTCCAAAATCCAAAAGTCATGGGTTTTTCCCCTTTGAACAGAAAGGTAACACTCATCTTTTAAGTAGATCCAGATTAACTAGCATGTGTAAAGGATATTGCAATATTCACATATACAATTTTTGCTTTTGCTTATTGAAAAAAAAGAAGGAACGACGACGTCGAAGTAGACATTAACTTAAAGGCATTTACTTTTGCACTTTTGATATGGTTTCTATTCCTCATGCTATTTCTGCACCTGCACCAAACTGGTACTGTGCAATTAGTTGGTAAAAAGACGTAAGTACAATCGTGCCAGCATTTCCGTATCAAAAGTTCAGAGGTAAATAAACATATTTCATTTACTGTGGGAGATGAATCCGAAAGGTCATATTGTTGAAACGATCACTCATGGTGTAAAGCCGGAAACAGAATCCGGTGTTTGTGTCACGCGGCAACCTTGTTCGTTTTGCTTCGCTACATGATTGTCCCATATCAACTCGATGACATTTGCGATGTTTATCTTTTCAAAAAGTAAAAGTATGTTTATCTGATATAATGTCGTAATAAATCTTGAATACTAGATTAAACACATGATTAAAGAATAATTCACCAACACCTGTCTTAAGCTAAATCGAGACAGCACGAACACCGACGTTCCTATGTTTAGAAACCGTCTCTGTGATGTAGTCATAAAAGCAACAAGCTCGGCCAACATTATTTCCGATGTTTGGTAAAGTCAATGCGACGAGTCACATTTTTCTAATTGGCTAACCGTCTTTGTGGAAAAGCAGCCAGTTGCTTTTTAAGACTTAGGTGTTGTGTATTGGTTTGAGAAGGTTTGGAAATACACGGGTAGGTGAACTGGCCGCCGTGGTTCGACTGAAAAAATTGATGTAAAAGCTGGGTTAAACCCCAATCAATCAATAAATCAATCAATCAATCAATCAATTAATCAATCAAGAGCCGGAGACACGGTTTTTATTCCCGATCGGGAATCTATACTAAATGGTGGAGGCGGCTTCCTTTACATATTGCTGCTGAAAAATGATTGCAGCTGGTAGATACACTTACTAGCAGTACTTCCGACATTGATTCATTAGTCGGGTCGTCCCAAAATAATGGTAGTTGTTGTTTCCATTCCTTTGCGTTGAGATTCTCGTGACTAGTAATACGACTAATTGATTGAACCAGAGTAATGTACCCTAATCCCGAGGTGGACGTTCGTAGCACTGAGTTCTACTGAATAAGCTACCCACTGAACAGACAAAACTGTTCGATTAGGATTTAAAACCGTTTTCAACGATATTTCATATATATCACGGCTGTAAGATCACATAATGTGCGCTTCCTGGCCTTTTTGGAACATGAACTTCATACTTGACTCTTCTCAGACAACTGGCCGCATGCATGTATGTAAATTGTGGGAAAGAAATGACGCTCGTAACTATAACTATTGTCAAGAATGACTGATCGAGCAAGGGTTCGAAATCACGACCCTTCATTGAAAACACTCGTCATTACATACTGATCTATCGCGGCTGGATACTAATAATAATGTTGATGATACCAGGGACGTAGATAAGACTTATCTATGTCCCTGATGATACTACTATTACGAATATTACTTCTACTACTACTACTACTACTACTACTACTACTACTACTACTACTACTACTACTACTACTACTATTACTACTGATACTACTACTTCTCCTACTACTACTACTACTACTACTGCTACTACTACTACTACTACTACTACTACTACTACTACCACTACTACTACTACTACTACTACTACTACTACTACTACTTCTACTACTACTACTACTATTACTACTACTACTACTACTACTACTACTACTACTACTACTACTACTACTACCGAGATCACTGCTGTTACAGGATATAAGACTAAACATTAACACCGAACTCGCAGACGAATTAGGCTCCGACGCCCCGGATATATTCATGTTGAAAGTCCTGGGATCGGAACCTGATACGAACATTGATGCAGAAAACAAAGCTCTACTTTGCAAACGATGTTTAACTTATGCATACAGCTGTCTGAAAAATCTTATATAAGTTCTGTGTTCAGAAATGATATTATATGCCCATTAACGGCATAATTATATATAATAACATGTGTAAATATAGCTCCAGCACTATCCTTTCTTTTCATATTGTTTATTGTTAATATAGCAAAACTTTGTATGTTTATTTATTGATCTCCAATAGGAGGAATTAAAAGGAATAAATAAATAAAATAAATACTAATATTACTACTACTACTACTACTACTACTACTACTACTACTACTACTAGTAGTATTACTTATTTCTACTACTACTTCTTCTACTACTACTACTACACCTATTTCTACTTATAATAATATTGATGATTATAATTATGATGATGATAATGATAAAACTAATATTGATGATACACCTTCTACTACTTCTACTTCAACTACTACCACTACTACTACTACTACTTCACCTACTGCTGCTACTAATAATAATGATAATTATAATTATGATAATGATAATAATAATGTTGATAACGCTACTACAACTACTACTACTATTACTACTACTACTACTACTACTTCTACTTTTCCTACTACGCTACTACAACTACTACTACTACTACTACTACTACTAATACTACTACTACTACTACTACTACTACTACTACTACTACTTATAAATAAAATGAATAAATAAATAAAAATAAATACCACACCTACTTCCACTACTACTAATAATAAAGATAATAATAATAATAATATTATTATCGTATATTCCCATCAAAGAAATACACTTTTCTTTCCTTTTTATTAAGGAGTATACGGTAACAACAATATTGCGGTCAATAAATATCATCAACACATGATGAATAAATATCCGTGTCCCTTGGGCCGATTTCTGGCGTCTAGCTTGCATAAGAAATGAAACGGGATCAATGGAAGGGGAGATATCTTGATCAGTCTTATTTCACTATATTTTTTTCGTACACATTATTCCTTAAGATTATTCGAAATATTGTCTGGCTTTTGGAATAGAACGAAACTAAATTGCATTTTGTAAAATGTATTTATTGAGTTTACACCAGTTGGCTCTTGGAGTAGAAGGTTACACGTAATTTTACTTTAAGCATTTACGATAAAATGCCCCTTATCGTTCTGACATTTACAATTAAAATGCCCATGTTCACTCAACATTTTCTTATGGTTTTCATTTTTAAATGCCATACTATGCCAACTGCTCCTAAGATCTGTGTTGTCTTTCTAAATAGCAAGACTGAACAAAACATAAATGGAAGACTAGAATGATCCATTTTTAAAAGTTTTATTAACAAAAGGCTGTCGTTTGTAAATTTATATGTTAAATGGTAGTGTAGATATGAAAAACTTATCAAATACTAATACAAAAACTTTATGTTATATGGTATCAATTTAGTAACATGGTGTAAATAACAGTAAATTTACAAAGAGTCATAAAGCCGAAAGATACAATTCCACGACACAATTTAGCTATTTCGTTTTCGAGCTTTCTTCTTTTTCGGTTTAAGTCTTGAGTTGAGAATTTCCTGTCCCTGTCGCTTGATATCATCTCTAGAAGTAAATCCGTCGTTTTCCTGATCATGATCAAATAGATATTCGTCTGAGTCACTGAGGGTGACTGTGTCCACGCGTATACGGATGTTATCGGGTGGTAGCTTCGTTTCCAGGTACTCGTGTAACTATGGTATACAATAAGAAAATGGACGCTTTTACATTATTTAATTATATGAGCCAGTGCATGAGAAAATGTACAAGTTTGTATTTCTGAACAGTGAGGGCTAAGAACATCTTGTCCACCTGCTCAGGCTACATAATCTACACATGAGCCGTCCCGCGAGAAAACCAACAGTATAGACTCAGATCAGCCTAAGCATGCCGCGCAGGCGAACCCGGACAAACACTTTTCGACTCCTGTGGATTTTCTGTTTCATTAATCATTACTCTATACCTATATTCCTCTGAGTGACTGCGCAGGCTGACTTGGGTCGATACATTACGCAGAGGCCATAGCGTTGGTTTTCTCGCGGGACGGCTCGCATAATCTTCTAACAATGTGTAAGTAATATGTGAACAGTGTAAATCTTAATCAGACTGTACAGATGCACTGTCTGATCTCGATCAATAGCGTTAACAAAAGCAACTTGTACCTTTTTCTCGTGCACTGATTCAATGTATTATCCATCGTAGTACTAGTTGAATAGAACACACATGTACGTATTGAACTTGAGTGGTATATGAAAACTGATGTTTTCCCCCCATATTTTCAACTTGTTTATTCAAAATATAGACGCTTTCTGACTTATCTGCAGCGTATACCATTGGAAAACATTTTGGCAAAAGGAGAAATTGCTCATGATGTGTAATTTCACCATTTTGACACATTATTTTCAACTTAAAAAAAACGTTTTAGCGACAATGACAGTATGGTTCAAGAATTCGCAATTACTTTATTGTTTGAAGTGATCAAAGCAAAAGCAGAAGCAGAACGTAGGGAATAAAATTATCTTTAGATAACAAAATGCGAATTTAAATGAAAATGTTACTAGAATATTTTAAGAGTAATTGGTTTTTTAAAATTCAATGAAAATTCGCCCAAGAGATTTATTTTTTAAAAATATGTAATTTATGATACCTTTTCGACTACCATTTGCCAAAATTTCAAGAAATTTATTTCAAACGTACGACTCTACTCTAACTACATACCTATGTACAGAGTATCTGATAACAATATTTTACAGGAAGTCGGAAATAGGAGGATCTGGCAGTGTAGATACATAGATAAACAGGTTCGCTGAGTCTTTTGAAACTGTTCGCATACATGTGCAACAATACCTCGTGTTGGCCTGTCACGACTCCCTTGTTAAGTGTAATTGCATGCATTGAAGAACATTTATCCCCGGGGGGTCTGAGTTTATATAAGTTTGTGAAAAACCGTTTCTAATAATAGCATTATGTCATATTGTTGATATACAATGTACAATAATAAAAATGATAATTTTGCTATAATACCATAATTGAGCCGTCCCACGAGAAAACCAACATGATGGCCTCTGTGTAAAGTATCGACCCAGATCAGCCTGTTTAGTCCGCGCAGGCTATTCCAGGCCGAAACATTCCGTCACAGGGGCATATAAAATCCACAGGAAGCGAAAAGTGTCTGTCCGGGTTAGCCTGCGCGGCATGCCTAGGCTGATCCGGGTCGATACTTTACGCAGAGTCCACAATGTTGGTTTTCTCGCGGGACGGCTCAATTATAAAGAGGTTATACATTTATTATAACACGTTCTTGAGGTTTTCCCTAATTTTCTTACACCTGTGATATAAATCATATATCTAAATGTCCACATTTCAAGGAGATTAGTCTACGCCTACATAACAAATAAAAGCACTGCAGTGCTGGCTGGAAGGTTGGATTTTTCGACGTACGGGCCCTACGGCCCCCTGGTTAATCCGTCACTGTATATTTCACGTGACTTCTTTCGTGGGGTGGGGAGGAGTCGGGCTTTTTCTTTGTTTACCATTACTTTTTCGATGCACGTCACCTTGGTACAGAAGATTCCTATGAAGTTTCATAAAATTCTAACCGACAATTGCTGAGTAAAAAAACCCGAACACGAAAACGGACCGGACAGACGCTCGCATGGAATGACGTGGGCAAACATACGATGCATCACATTAAGGATTCCTCCAACAGTTCCCGGGAACACGAAGAAACGACACACTCTTCTGAGAAAATGCAAAATGTTATATTAATGTATGTACCTTGGTGCTATCAACCTTTTGTATAGCCGTTGATGCCTGGTCGGATCTCAAACCTAGGTTACTCAAAAGCATGTCAAGTTTACGACCACACTGTATCAGATCCTCCATTGGATGTCCTTTGGCAAAATTGTGATAAGGCTGTAAATAAGATTAATAATTAAATATTAACTAAGTACCCTTTCCCTCATATAGACGCATTGACGCCTCTGCAGCAGACGGCATTTTGAAAAGCTACTGACAAAAGAAGAAATTGCTCAGAACGAGCAATTTCTCCTTTTGCCACAATGTTATCGACGTTTAGTCATAGGTTATCCACTCAAGTATAGAGATTTTCTATCCTTTGACAAAGTATGTTCAAAGTCGTCTGCTGCAGACTTGTCGTATGAGGGAAAGGGTTAACGCTCCACGCTTTATTCTAGGCCACGGAGGATTTTGGAAAATTAATTCTCATCACTGGTAAATTTGCCCTTGAAACTATATCGAGGGCTTGGTGTGAAACGGTTGTAACTAAAAATCGATTTTGAAAACCTTGGTTTAGGGGCAATTTTGACCCCTTCTTAAACAATGTAAATTTAGATGTCATTGCTCAGAACGAACAATGGCAACTAAATTTTCATTGTTTACCAAGAAAAATGATTTAACGCTTATTAAGACTTTATGGCGGGGTGATTAACATTGGTAAAAAAAATACCAATTTTAGTTACAACCGTGTTACGCCAAGCCCTCGATATATGGCGCAGATTTTACACGGTCTTCTTTTCCAAGAAATTCTTTTCCATGAAATTCTTTTCAACTCAATATTCATAATTATGTTGCAACATTTTAGATTATTTTAAAGCAGACGTCTCTTTTAAAAACTCCAGGTCATAGAAAGCATTTAACTGGGAGAAAGAGTAATATGTATTATACCCATGTATAACAAATATAAAAATACACGTACTGGTTTGAGGCGAACTTCTTTCAGTTTTTCAAACAATGTTGCAATCCCGAACTGGACGTCGATGAGGAGTTTGTTGTTTTGGTGATATGTATTTGTCTTATCTGTACACCGAGCTTCTTGTTGTCGGAGGTAGCTGGCCATTTCGTCCACAACTTTACGGCCCCTGAAACAAAAATCATTTTCGTCTTAGTTAGGTCTGAAGAAAAGGGTTTTAACCCTTTCCCTCATACGACAATTCTGCAGCAGACGACTTTGAACGTATTTTGTCAAAAAATAAAAAATCACCATAATTGAATGGATAACCATGACAAAAAGTGGAAAACATTGTGGCAAAAGGAGAAATTGCACGTTCTGTGCAATTTCTTCTTTTGTCACTATGTTTTCAAAAAGCCGTCTGCTGCAGAGGCGTCAGAAAGCGTCTATATGAGGGAAAGGGTTAATTATGGTCGTATATCTCGTATTATATGGTCACCTTCTGGTATTTGTACAAATGAGCCGTCCCGCGAGAAAAACCAACATTGTGGACTCTGCGTAAAGTATCGACCCGGATCAGCCTAAGCATGCCGCGCAGGCTTACCCGGTGAGACACTTTTCGCCTCCTGTGGATTATCTGTTTCAGGAATCATTATTCTATGTATCCTCTTTCCCCCTGAGACGGAATGTGTCGGCCCGAACAGTCTCCGCGGACTGAGCAGGCTGATCTTGGTCGATGCATTACGCAGAGGCCATGATGTTGGTTTTCTCGCAGGACAGCTCAAATAAACAACCACTCTCGAAAGCTATCAACCCTACTTAGCTATACTTAAACTCTAAACAATAGATGAAATATACCTTTAAGTATTTAAGTATTTCTTATCACAAGGTAGGTTTGGTGTAATTGTGACCAGGTTATTTAACGCTTAGTAATACTTCAACTCTTAACCCTTTCCCTCATATAGACTCTTTCTGACGCCTCTGCCGCAGACGGCTTTTTGAAAACATAATGACAAAAGAAGAAATTGCTCAAAACGAGTAATTTCTCCTTTTGCAACAATGTTTTCCACTTTTAGTCATATTAGGTCAGGTTATCCATTCAATTACAGCTCTAGATATTCTATTTTTTGTCAAAATATGTTCAAATTCGTCTGCTACAAAATTGTCGTATGAGGAAAAGGGTTAAGTAAGGTTCGAACGCATTCCAGCATTTATGTTTTACAACTCCAATCAACTCAAATAAATTTTATTTGGCAAAAGTACATGAAATAATGCTAATAATCGTTGGTCGAAGTGAGGGGGGGGGGGGGCTGGTCGTGCCCAACCAGGGGCGTAGCTTTGCAATAATCAATGTGTAGGCCGTCTCGTGAGAAAATCAACATTGTGGACTCTGCGTAAAGAATCGACCGGATCAGCCTTAGCATGCCATACAGGCCTACATTGATAGACATGTTTCGCCTCCTGTGGATTTTCTGTTTCAGGAATCTCTATACATCTATCACCCTGCGACGGAATGTGTCGGCGCGGACAGCGCAGGCTGATCTGGTCGATACATTACGCAGATGTCTATCGCCGCAGCTGCATTTTTGGGCATTTTGAGAAACAGTACGTCCAAACCCTCCCAATTGGCTTTTCTGTGTGGCTCAACTGTGTCTTAAATTCTTTAAATTCTGACATGATTGGAATAGGTCCACTTTATTTGTAATTTATCAAAGGACTATTGTGGGAACAAGGACATTAGTTTTCTTACTTTTGTATCTGGCGTTCGCTGGTGAATTTCATCTCGTCAAATTCTATCCTAAGTTTCTGAAGCTCTTCATTCACTTTGCACTTTTTCTGCATTTTTTCTTTCTCTAGAATCCCAAGCTGTTTATATGTATTATCTTGATTGAGAAGTCTGTATATGATGTCCTGAAAATACGTTAGCAAACACATTCTTATATATGAGACGCGTAGTGCTGTTTGTATGAAACCAGTTGGACAAAAGTACTAGTTTTGCGACAGAAGATTAGTTTTAATCTATAGCTCGACGTAAAGGAACAATGAAGGCTTTGATAAAATATCAGAGTATGTGTAACATTATCCCCTTTCACCTGGATGAGTTTGTATATATCATACAATAATTTAATATTTTTTTTTTATCTGGTTAATTTATTAAATATACCATCTTTCTATTTGACTGTAAGAGACAAATTGTAGAAATTATAGAAAAGGATGGCATGCGAACACATATATTGAAAGAGATAGACAGAGAGAAAAGAGGGGAACGTGAATGGGGGAAAGGGATAGAGGGTGAGGAAAAATGGAGAGCAAGAGGGGGATGGAGATTAGAAGATGTATAGAAGGGGGATAGAGAAAGAGACGAGGAAGTGAGACTGTGTCAATATGCAGTTGTTTAGGTACCCCATGACAAGGAACAACAAGTGGCAAGCGTTGTTAAAGGTCTGTCACTGCGTCCCCGCTATTTGATACAAAATTGTTGGTCGGATATTTCTTGACAATTCATTGACAAATGAGCCGTCCCGCGAGAAAACCAACATTGTTGACTCTGTGTAAAGTATCTACCTGGATCAGCTAAAGCATGCCGCGCAGGCTAACCCGGACAGACACTTTTCGCCTCTTGTGGTCTTTCCGTTTCAGGACTCATTTCTCTATACCTCTATCCCCCTAAGACGGAATGTGTCGGTCCGGATCACGGACTGCGCAGGCTGATCTGGGTCGATACATAATCATTACGCAGAGTATAATGATGGTTTTCTCGCGGGACGGCTCAAATAATGACGATGTAGATCAACCTTCACGGATACATAATTTGACGGTTTCCTGTGGTACCGTTAAGTTGTACATTCAATTAAAATCACAATCATTATACGTACATCCATATCAGATACATGTGTGGCCCGTTGGATTGTCTCAAACGCTTCTTCCAGTGTGAGAATCTTTTCCTGGTGTTCCAGTTTCTCTATTTGTAGTTTTGCTTGTCGTGAATCTGAAACAACTTGTTTTAATTAATAGGAGTAAAAACTACTTAAATATGAACTAAATATGTGTGTGAGTACCACAACGTAACCCGTATTACTTACTTAAACATATGTTGTGGATAAACAATGGAATAGTCTTCAATATCCGATTTTTTAAATACCCACAATATCAGGTTTTGAGGTCAAATAAGGGTTATTGAGGATAGAATATACAAGCCCCTTATTTACAGATCAGAGACAATTGATTGATTACTAAGATTCACACCAGCCTGCATATATACATTGCCTAGTCCAGGTTTTATTATAATTTGAACCATCTTGGTAGAGGACCACTAGGCAATGCTACACAACAAATGTATCTAAGCTATAGACTTTTCCGTTCAGACAAGAATATTTTAAAAGGTTTTCCCATTTATATCTCTGTGTAAAACCATTTGCCCCTCGGGCGGTGCCACTATTGACTAAAGGGGCATACTTTGAAAAATCTTGATGAAGGACCAAGAGATAATGCTAAGTACTCACAACATTATCTAAGCTATAGGCCTATTTATTTCAGACAATTGATTATTTTAAAAGTATAGAGAACACTTGAACTCAGCAAAATACATTATATAAGGTAATAAAGCCGATGGTGCCAATGCTGGTCAGAGGCGTAGCTCCCTTTAGGCACTGTAGGCACGTGCCTACACATTTTTTTCTCAAAATGCCCCAAAATGCAACTGCGGCGATAGACATCTGCGTAATGTATCGACCAGATCAGCCTGCGCTGTCCGGCCGAAACATTCCGTTTTAGAGAGATAGATGTATAGAGTAGTGATTCCTGAAACAGAAAATCCACAGGAGGCGAAAAGTATCTATCCGGGTAGGCCTGTGTGGCATGCTTAGGCTGATCCGGGTCGATACTTTACGCAGAGTCCTCAATGTTGATTTTCTTCAGAGACGGCCTACACATTGATTATTGCAAAGCAACGCCCCTTCTAGTCCAGTGAAAGCTCTAACGAGGCTGCGTACACACAGGCCAGTCTGAGACTTTAATATTCGCAGTAAAATTGGTCTCAATTTCCTCGCGCTTGGTATCGAGTTAAACAACGCATATATTCATTGTTCCAATATGCAACATCCTTTTTGATTCGGACGGTGTTCAAATGTATCTTTTCTATATATCTAATTTGCATACCAAGTCGTAAAAGATACGCAACCTAAAGGTCGGACTAGGAATAGATTCAGTCGACCAATGCTATGGTCTTGTAAGTTTCGCTAACGTCAATTTCAAGGCCGAGAGGACAAATATAGTAGAACACTTACCACTTGTATCGCTGATGAGTGTCACTCTTTGCTAAAAAGATATATTAGTAGTTGTGTTTAAAACTGTTTAAAAGGACATTCAATAATATCGAATATATGTGGCAATCTATGAAACCAAACCATCCAGCATGTTTGACCAGTGTAGATCAAGATGTGCTCATTTATACAGTTTGATCTGGTCTATTCGGTTCACCAATTAACCCTTTTCCACACATAAAAGCTTTCTGTCACCTATACAGCAGAGGACATATCAAAACAGTGTGGCAAAAGCAGACATTTCTCATCATAAGCAATTTATCCTTTAGCCACAATGTTTTCAATTTTATTCAGTAATTATACTTTTATTTATAGATATTTTCCATAATTTTCCTTAGATCTTTTCAAATTCGTTTGCTGCAGATGTGTTGTACGTGGGAATGGGTTAATCACAGAAGGTCTCAAAGGGTGGATCTGTTCAGCCATTTTCACTTGATTAAGAAAATATGAAAGCGCGGACAGAGCTAAGGTTAGTTTTCTGGAGCGCCGCTCAGGAATTGTTGAAATATGTGGAGTTAAATGAAAATCGGAATAAATAATTCAGATATCTATATAAAGGACAGTGAATAGGTCTTTTCCCAACAATACCTCTCGTATTAACCAACCAAAGCCTATGACGCAGTAACTAAAAAAGAATCATCTGAGTGAGAGGATTCTTTTGAGTATCTACAACTTAAGGTTAAGGTTTCAGGGTCAAATAAAGATTTTAGAATTGTTAATAGGTGCCTAAATTGGCTATATATCATCTTAATAACCACCCAACTCCTATGTTGTTGGTACTAAAAAGAATCGTCTCAGTGATACCATTATTTTGAGTATCTACAACATTGCGTTTGAGGATCAAATAAATATTTGAGATTTGAGCCGTTTCATCAGAAAAACCAACATTGCGTAAAGTATCGCCCGGATCAGCCTAAGCATGCCGCACAGATTAACCCGGACAGACACTTTTCGCCTCCTTTGGATTTTCCGTTTCGGGAATCATTACTCTATACATATATCCCTCTGAGACTGATAATGCCTGCCCGGATTAGCCTGCGCGAATTGGGCTGGCTGATCTGGGTCGATACATTACGCAGAGACCACACTGTTGGTTTTCTCGTGGAACGGCTCAAATCTAAAATCTGTATTCAGACCCAATGGTGTGGGAAATCAAAAGAATTGTATCACTGATCAATACAATGTTGGTTTTCTCGTGGAACGGCTCATTTGTAAATATGTGCCTTATATGGCTATATCCCTCTTAATAACCAACCAACGCCTATGTTGTTGTCAAATAAAGATGTTAGTATACTAAAATATGCCTTATCTGGAGCTTTGGTCGAATGGTTACAAATCCATTGACGTAGATCTGTAACACGTTTGTAAATAGGGCTGTCAATACAATGGGGTAGAACAAAGCTTTTTGCGAATACCATGTCCAAGTATTTATCAACTTCATAATCGTGACACGCCCACTTTTCGAGTTAAATAAATCAATACTAAATATTGATTGATTGATTGATTGATTGATTGGAGTCCGGGGCTCTGCCAATAAGAAATAAGCAATACCACAAGGAAACAGACCTTCGGATCGAAGGTTTCCAAATTACCAGAAATCACCATAGAATATAATTCTTATATAATTGGTATTCACTCTTATTCAGATTTTTTCATCGAAAGACATTGTGATTAGTGTCAATCGTCGTCATCAAATGGGTCAAACTGTTACTGTGTTGAAAGCCAGTTGCCTTAAACAAATGTTGTGTGTGAAGTACTAGTGCGACTACATGTAACTTGGCCGCCGTGATATAATTGAAATACAGTTTAAAACGGGTGTAACTGCAATCAGTAAATAAATCAGTTGTTGGTCGCTAAGTCTAGACGACCGATTTATGTGTTACTTGCCCTTTTCTCTGGTCTGTCAGCGGTTTCTTTTCGTTTCTCCACTTCTTTCTTCATTTCATTTAATCTCTGGTCACGTGCTCTCTTGGCCTTGTACATTTCCCTCTCCATGGCGTGAAGTTCATTCTAAAAATATAAAAAAAAATAGTCAAAAGGGTATGTGGGCTTGTTTTAATAGCGACACTGGATCAATATTGATTTGATCCAGTGTCGCTGTTAAGACAAACCCTCGTACATTCACGAGGGTACCGTGTCTAGCTTTGTTATTCGATTACATTGGTCCGAATGATGACGACATGACTCCCTCTCTTTGAAACCCATTTGCCGCCTCGGTGGTGTAGTGGAAGTGCGTCCGCCTCTGGTGCGGGAGATTGTGGGTTCGATCCCCGACCGGGTCATACCAAATACTTTAAAAATAGAAGTAATGGCTGCCCTCCTTGGCGCTCACGGTTGCAGGGTTAGTATTATGACTGACTGACTGGTGTCAGGATAAATGGACCATTTGTATTGGTATCTTAGCGAGACAAAGCCGTGATATAACTGAAAAAGTGTTGCAAGCGGCGTAAAACATAAACAAGAGGGCCAAGATGGCCCTAAATCGATCACCTAATTGATAGTAAATTAGTAGCAAATATTTAACTGCAAATATCTGGGAAAATGTTATCAGGGAGTGTAAATGAAACTGCAAAGGAGTGGACACTTCTCAAGAAACAGCTTATCAGTAAAGGCCATTTATATCTTGAAATCTAACAAGAACTTTAATAAGAATGGAATTATAAAGTTTTTGTCATTTTGCACCTTTCCTGATGCCGCCTTGCTGCCCTGTTTTTCAACGAAATCAATATGGCTTCGACAGTTTATTTAGAGGGTCACTTAAGGAACATTTCTACCAAATTATCTTGCAATCGCACAAGCAGATTATGGAGGAAAAGGATTTTAAAATTTGGGTATTTTTCTCACTTTCTGATGCCGCAGCAACCAAAGTTATCAATGGAATTTAAATCTTTGAACAATTTTGAAAGAGGACCACCAAAGGAACATTCTTGATTCGTATTATATTTTCTTAAAATCAGACAAGCACTTTCATAAAAATGGAATTTTCAAGTTTGGACATTTTGTCCCCTTTCTGATGCCGCAGCAACCAAAGTTCTCATTGGAATTTTAATCTTTGAACAATTTTGAAAGAGGACCACCAAAGGAACTTTCCTGTGATGTTTTGTGGAAATTGGTCTATTGGAATGGTAGGAGTTGGTTGTCATTTGTAGCTAAAAGTTCAATTTACCCCTTTTGAGATGACGCCTGGTTGCTATGATTGTGTAACCAATCAAAACGCCTTAATCAAATTAAATAGAGGATCATTACAGTAAGATTCATATTATATTTTCTTAAAATCAGACAAGCACTTTCATAAAAATGTAATTTTCAAATTCTGTCATTTTGCCCCTTTTTTGATGCCGCCTGACTGCCATGTTTTTCGCCCAATCAGTATGGCTTGAACACTGTTTATAGAAGGTCACCCAAGGAACATTTCTACCAAATTATATTTGAATCTGACAGGCAGATTCGGAGGAGAAGATTTTTAAAGTTTGGACATTTTGTCCCCTTTTCTGATTCCGCAGCAATCAAAGTTCTCATTGGAATTTTAATCCTTGAACAATTTTGAAAGAGGACCACCAAAGGAACATTCCTGTGATGTTTTGTGGAAATTGTTCTATTGGAATGGTAGGAGTTGGTTGTCATTTGTAGCTAAAAGTTCAATTTACCCCTTTTGTGATGACGCCTGGTTGCTATGATTGTGTAACCAATCAAAACGGCTTAAACAAATTAAATAGAGGATCATTACAGTAAGATTCGTATTATATTTTCTTAATTTTTTTTATAGAGGGTCACCCAAGGAACATTTCTACCAAATTATATTTGAATCTGACAGGCAGATTCGGAGGAGAAGATTTTTAAAGTTTGGACATTTTGTCCCCTTTCTGATGCCGCAGCAACCAAAGTTCTCAATGGAATTTAAATCTTTGAACAACTTTAAAAGAGGCCAACCAGAGGAACAGTCCTGTGATGTTTCACGGAAATTGTCCTTGGAGTTTGGGAGGAGATGATGTTTAAAGCTAAAAGTTAACGCCGGACGTGAGAACTCATGGAAGTGTACTTGTGGGGTTATTTCCTTTGATGCAATTCATTCCGTAATTAACCCCCTTTAACGGAATGAATAACATTAATATGCAAATGAGATACCTATTATAAAAAATAAAAAATAACTATTTATCTAAGTGTCTTTATAAGGGTGGTAGGTGGGTTTCAGGAAAAACACGCACCCCACAAATACTCTCTCATGCGGGCGGACGGACGACGGACAAAAAGTGATCATTCGGCTCAGGTGATCTAAAAAACAAAGCAAACATGAGTCCGCTGTCAAATAATTTACACAAAAGAACTTAATTGTACCAAGGAAACGCAGTGGTATAACTGAAATACTGCTTCATTCTGCATTAACTACCTACAAATGAGCCGTTCCACGAGAAAACCAACATTGTAGATTCTGCGTAAAGTATCGACCCAGATCAGCCAAAGCATGCCGCGCCGGCGACCCGGTCAGACATTTTCGCCTCCTGTGGATTTTGTTTCAGGAATAATTACTCTATACCTCTATCCCCTGAGACAGAATGCGTCGGCCCGGATCAGTATGCGCGGACTGCGCAGGCTGATCTGGATCGATACATAACGCAGAGGCCATAATGTAGGTTTTCTCGCGGAGGGCTCAAATGAAATAACAACTTCTCACTATCTTCCTCAAACGTTTTCAAATTGACGATTCTGTAGAAATACGCTATCAGGTAAACAATAGGACTGCAAAGTGTACGATATTGCAGAGTGTGAACCCGCCTCTAATTGAGATCTACCCACACGTGTAGTCTGGTACCCGGTGTACTAGCTACTGTAAATTAATACGTATGGCATGAACGAATAATGGCGTCTAGAGTCGCCATCTCCCCTTATATATATCGCCATCGCATATATAGTAAATTAGTATATATAAAAAGTTGATTTCAACAAATAGTTGTCTTTATAACATAAATGACGTCGCCAGCGTGAAATAACGTCATTCTATATTTTTCGGTATATAACTAGTGTAATAACAATGCTACGTAACGGCATAATGAAAAGCATTGAAAATGACCGCGCTATATAGCGACGTTATATATATTTTGCGCTAATAATCGTCGAATTGGAATTTATGATATAAATAGAATATAACATTCGTGTTCAATCAATACAAAATTGTATTAAACTCGTTTTCTAAAATTGCTAAAAACTCGCCAAAGCTCGTTTTTATCAATTTTAGAAAACTCGTTTAATAAAATTTCGTATTGAATGACCATTCATGTAAAAATCCTCTATTTATAGCATTTTGTTTGACACCATTGCTAAAGGGCACCACACTTATTTGTTAATGCCTGAAACCAATCTCATTAATCCCAGACCTACCTAACCTTTGCTCGCTCGTATATAAATCTGATGACTGTCCCATGGATACAAGTCGGCTCAAATTGACTGTTGCGTAAGCCAATCAAATTGTCGCTTACAAAACCATTCGGCGTGTAACAAGTAAGATACCGCATATAAATAAATGACAAGAGAAAGTTGATGCAAGGCATCAATGTCGCCGGAAAAGACTGCATTGATTTTTTTTTTTTGGGCTTTAAATCTAGATGCAATAAAAAGCTATTAAACCCTTTCCATGTCTGAAGCAACAATGAAAACCTTTAAACGCTTAAAACATTGAGAAAACGGTTAAATTGCTGAAGACATGAACTTCCTCCTTTTTAATAATAATTATAATAAATATTTCACAGATGTTAAAAAATGTCCTCATATGTTTAAAAAGTAGACCACACTTGAAACAACATATCAGCTAAATCGTTTATCTAAATCGTTGATGCATACAATATATGTTTGGCGCAAGAGAAATGCCAGTTGCGAGTCCCATTACTATTTAATAGATGGCAAGTATGAAATTAATTGGGTGCGAAAGAGCAGATTTTCTTTATTTCTAAATCTATTGTTTATCAGAGTTTGTTCTTCTCTTAATTTGTTTCAAGCCAAATAAACATTTAATATCACATACATTTAATCATTTAAGCGTGTAATATTAGTTATCTATCTGTAATAAGGTGTTTGAGCATTCTTTCGAAATGTTGACCCTTGTGTCAAGATCGAGTCGTAGTTTCAGACATCGAAGAAAGTGAATAAAAATTCAGGCAAACCTTTAGTACATGTTTTATTCCACTGCATTCGAGAGAAAAAAAAGCATTTCTATATATCTTTCTTTCTCCTATATTCGACCCATGCACTCGTTTCGTGACGTTTAAGAAATCAATTTGTCGTGCGACATTTTTTGTCTGCATAAACAAGTCACTTTTCTAAGTTTACATTTTACTTCCGGTTACTTCCTTTACATTTTGGCAATATGAAACTAGGTCACGAACTGAGGAAAAGGCGTTGATACTTATCTATTAAAAGGAGAAATCGACGTGATTTTCATATCGATAGTCTGCTGCAAGCAGGTGCGCGTATGTAAACAAATTAGACTGTGCGACGTAAAGGTTTGTAGTTATCGCATTTTGATTACATAGTTTATGAAAATAAAGTATTTCAGTCTAGCTAATAGGGACTGTTTTGTCTTCGTAAATAAAACACAAAAACGTAAATGCCAGTCAAAATAAAGAAACCATCGGAATATTTATTTCATTTTAGATGTGTCATAACTTAGTGTTTTTAAACAAACGCAATTGTAATATGTTCAAGACATTTAAAAAAAAAATCTAATAATAACTCCCCCTCCCATGTCATAAATTTCCGAAAACCTATTAAAAATAGAAGTCGCGGGCTTCTGCCCGGCGACTAATAAACAGCAGTGGTGATTGTCGAGTTTGTATATAACCTAGCGTTGGTTGTATCGTGTGATTTCATTGGACAAAAAAAAAACGAGCCCGTGCTCATGCGTTTTTAAGCGTTTCCCTGATATATAGACGCTTTCTACGCATCTGCAGCAGACGGCTTTTTGAAAACATAGTAACAAAAGAAGAAATTGCACAAAACGTGCAATTTCTCCTTTTGTCACAGTGTTTTCCACTTTTAGTCATCTATATAGGTTATCCATTCAATTATAGAGATTTACCATTATTTGACAAAATATGTTCAAAGTCGTCTGCTGCAGAATTGTCATATGAGGGAAAGGGTTAAGCGTATACGGTTCAGAGATGATCTTGTATTCGTTGTAGTCAGATCCAATATACAGCGGTTTTTTGGTTTTTTGTGGCGATTGGTTTGACAATCGCCACAATGCTAACAGAAACAACAACAACGAAAAATATTTACATAGTCAATTTTGAAAAGTCCGTTGATATTTATTTTCCTTACTGCAAACCAATTTACTCACATCCGTTATAGTTCCATCATTGATGCAGAGACGCGATTAATAATAATTATGTCAGCGCTACTTTGGTACTGTTACTAATATTTGAGTTTTATCGAGACATTATCTACATAGAGTTAAAATATGTAAATATTATCTTCGTCATGATTGGGCAGATAATAAATATCATTGCGCGTTCTATCTGCCTTGCAAATAACTCTGATGATACTCAAATCTGGAAATTCCAAAAGGTTCTATAAATAGCTCGCGAGACTGGTGTCTTAAATCTCAATATTATAAACGCTTTATTTTGTAGTTGTTTAAATATATGAAAGCGTCTAGATGATAAGATTGGTTTACAAAGGCGTAAAGGACACACGATGGCAGTGTGTACACACGTTATGTATACACGTCTGCAAGTTCTAGAGTCAATTAGCAATCAATGCTGAAAGTGTAGCCTAATTTAGTTTGGAGATCGAGCATTATGATATATGCCTATATTTTTATAAATTGAACAGTTTGGCAAATAGTGAAATTGTGCTTTTTGTGCATGTTTTGTGTTTGTTATTGCACTCAAATTTTTCGAAGCAGTTTAACAACCTCAGAGATATATAAATACACTGTGTTTTCCGGGGATTTTCGGTAGAGTCCCCGGAAAAGCTACAGCCGGGTATAGACAATTTAAAATAAAAGCAAATTGGTAACAAAATATTAAGTTGTCCAACAATAATGTTATAGAATATATTTATTTAATTTCAAAGAATAACCAGAGAACGTACATGTATGCTTAATATATAATTTCTAAGTTGGAAATTTTCTGCTGTTGGAATTTGAAAGAAAATATCATTCCAAGTTTTTAGTCTTGAATAAAGTTAGGTTTGGCTTCGGTACATTTTCTTTTGGAGTATTTGAATTTGTCTCTTAAATGTATTCAGGACATTGTTCATTACATGATTTGTATACATATGATAATTGATTTTTAATAGTCTATTCTTGCTTGAAATTTCATCCAGGATATTGTTTGAAAATCTCTTCTAATGGGGCATCAAGTGGCTGGCTAAATAGCATACGTACAGCATGTGTTTGAAATGTTACCATTTTATCAAGCATTTATAAAGCAAGTCGAGGGCTTGGTGTGAAACGGTTGTAACTAAAAACCTATGTTGAAAACCCGAGTTGAGCGGCGATTTTGACCCCTTTGTAAACAATGCAAATTTAGGTGCCATTGCTCAGAACGAGCAATGGCACCTAAATTTCCATTGTTTACCAAGAAAAAATATTTAACGCTTATAAGGACTTTATGGCGAGGTGATTAACCTTGGTAAATAAATACCAATTTTAGTTACAACCGTTTCACGCCAAGCCCTCGAAGTGATTTAACTTACCTTTGCCTCCTCGCTAGATTTGACAGCTTTCTCATTCATTTCCTGGAGCTCTCCAAATTCTATTAGTGATTCTTTAACCTTTCCTTCTAAGACATCAAGAATGGTTGGGTAGTTTCGAACTTGCTGTAAATGAATATCCGACATTTTTATGTCAAACTTCATACCGTTTAATTAATGTAGTACTGGCAATGATAAAGAAATGAGCCGTCCCGCGAGAAAACCAACATGGTGGACCCCTAGTAAAGTATCGACATAGATTAGCCTAAGCATGCCGCGCAGGTTTTCCAGGATAGACACCTTTTGCCTCCTGTGAATTTTCTGTTTCAGGAATCATTACCATATACCTCTATCCCCCTGAGACGGAATGTGTCGTCCCGGATCAGTCTGCTCGGACTGCGCAGGCTGATACAGGTCGATACATTACGCAGAGGCCATAATGTAGATTTTCTCGCTGGACGGCTCAAATATGCTTAAAGAATTATTGATTCAAATTCTATCATCAAGTTATTAGGTTTTTTTCCACAATTTAGTGATATTTAAGTAGAATGTGCATTGCTTCATCATGGTATAATATCAAACAACCATCTTTATGTCTTTACGGCTTTTGATAGATATGTATCCGGACTGGTCACACAGAAATCACCAGCGATCACTCGGAATAGTCGAATCATAAATATTCCCTTTTTGGCAATCTAGCAGTTTAAAGCACTTGACTTGAATTGCTTCTTGGGAGATTTTGCAAGTGCTGTTTTAATCATATGTACTTGCTTAAAAATGAAAATCAATTTCAGTAGAAAAAATGCTTGTTCTTAGCTTAAACATTTGTAATTTATTTCAACTTTCATTTATTCAATACATAATCTTACATTCGAGACCTGCAAACCTATAGAGGATGGATCGTCTACGCGTGTATGCAGTTTGATCATATTTGGCATCAACTTTAAAACATCCGAACAAACCTTTTGCATCGTATCCATAATGGACTCGTATCGTCTGGTGATGTTCCGACTGGCCCCGACTTTAATCCCGGCTTTATCCATTTCATTTTGGATTCGTCTAATTAACTGTAATTGATTTAACGAAATATTGAATTGATTGAAAACCAATAAATACGCAAATGATAGGAAAACAAACTTGAACGAATTTGTATCGTGACAATGTCGTTCAACTTATAACATCAAGACGAAATTATCTCTGAACATTTCTTTAAATGTGCTGAACTCAAGATGGTGATCAATCAAAATTTTGAAATGTTTAAACTTCTGCAAATATTGCTTATAGTGACAACAAAGTAAGTAATAAATAGTTTTGGCAGTAAATGTTGATATTTTAGTCAAATGAAAGTCATGAAAATATACAAAATTAGGCTTACTGGGTATGTCTACCCAGTACAAATGAAGTATGTATACACATTCAATATTTAGATGTTTATTGTACTGGAAAGTGACATTATTCCCTAAGTTTTATCCCAGAATTAAGATTCTAATATTTCAAGACAACTTTTGAACAGATTTAAGCTTTTGACTATACCATGTACACTCTGGAGTTCATCACCTTTAACTATTCGCAGTATATTTGTTAAAGGAGCCGTCCCGCGAGCTAACCAACATTGTGGACTCTGCGTAAAATGTCGACCCGGATCAGCCTAAGCATGCCGCGCAGACTAACACGGACAAACACTTTTCGCCTCCTGTGGATTTTCTGTTTCAGAAATCATTACTCTATACCTCTATCCCCTTGAGACGGAATGTGTCGGCCCGGATCAGTCTGCGCGAACTGCGCAGGCTGATATGGGTCGATACATTACGCAGATGCCATAATATTGGTTTACTCGCGGGGAGGCTCAAATGGTATGGGTCAGATCAGCGTGTACATGTCTTCTCAGTTTTATTAAAATCCTCACAAATCACCAGAAGGTTATCAGAAGCTTTTTTAATTTATTTCCATTCATGCAGATGTTTATTTCCAACCGCCTCGGTGGTGAAATGGTAGAGCGTCCGCATCGTCGGGTCGGCTCATCTAGTGAATGTGTGATGTGGTTACAAATAGTGCGCTTACTTTCATGGGGTAATATCCGAGAAAGTCCGCATGAATAACTAGGACATAATTTCGGATTTGGCCTCGAACCAATCCCATTAAAATCAGACCAAAATATTTAGCTGTATAGGAATCCGACGTGGTCAAGTGGTTAGCGTTGGGGATTTGAAACCGGGCGTCCCGGGTTCGATCCCCAGTCGCCATACGACGGTCATAGTGGAGTGACCTTAGGGAAGGCACATTTTCTAGCCTAGTACTGGTTTGTTTACCCAGGGTTCATGAATAAGTGAACTATCGCCGTAATATAACTGAACTAATGTTGAAAAAGGCGTAAAACCCCAATAAAACAAAAAAAGTATAGAGTACGAGCTAGCGAGGTTTAGGTCTGTTTTCAATGAGATTGATCTCGAACTGATATATCGTCACTGTCTTATGAATACTATAATAAAATAGCACGTTGTTGTTTCAGTTGAGGTATATTCTTTAAAAAAGCCATGTTTGGCCCCGATTTGGATAGGACTTGAACCATAATAACGTCACTGTTTCGAGGAATTACGTTTCAACAATGAGTAGTTATGATTTACTGGGTCTATTTCGTGAATAGCCGAGTTAAGTCCGACGGATTTTTGTTTTCCCGAAGATCGCTTCCGTTATAACGGTAAATAGCCGTGTTGATTCGGATAACTTCCCTCGGATCATTTCCGTAAATAGCCGAGTAGAACCCAACAGCCTTACCTGTTCTCTCTGTGGGTCGTATTCTGACGTATTAACTAATTTCAAACCCTCGAGATCCGCTGTCAGCTGATCCAACTGTTCCTCGCGCTTCTTTCTGTCGTGTTGAAGGGCGTTCAATCGTTTACTGGACTCACACATTTTCAAATCCATCATTTCCACTGATTTCTGAGAAATGGTAATTATAATAACAATAAGGATACTGATGATAATAATAGTTGTAATAATAATAATAATAATTCTATTTAATTTTATTTATTTCTCCTGGTGGAGATTGATAACTATTCTATAAACATAATTTGAAGATCAATTAACAAGAAGCGTCGTTATGCAGTACATGTACAAATGATAATATGGATATATACACTGCTATATACAGATATTTACTGATTTATGACTTTGTGGCATCTTCAAATTTCGAACATTTGAGCACAGAAAGCAGTTAAGTACATTTGGGAACTGTGAGTGATTTACGATCACAGAGATTAGGCATTCACCAACGAGTGCTCGAGCATTAATCTTTCTGTTTCACATCGGAGGATTCAGCGCTAAGCTTGTCTGCAATTCCAGCATGGAAGTTTGATAATGATAATAATGAGAATGGTAAATTAATACCTATACACAATTTAATAAATATAATTATAGGATTTTACAACTTAATCTGAATAAGGAATACATATTTGAGATCGGAAAATGGTATACGAGTAGCTAGGTCGTCGGCAAAAACCCCACATTATTTCGATTAACAAAAGCACCTCAATCGTACGCCAAAACGCTCGTCCGTTTTTCGAAGTCGAAAAAGGGGCATTACTGTATAATTATAAAAGACAGAGTTATGTGACTTGGTATAAACATGCGTATAGTTCATAGGCAGATGTGTACCTAGTCACATTTGAAAATGTTGAATGCTTTTTTAGTTATGAGGTAAGGTTATCGTTGTTTGACGACGCCGGAAAAACAGACGAGCTTAGAACGTGCTGCACGTGCAAGTGATTCTAGAATACAAGAGGACCATATTGATCCTACATCGCTCAGCTAAAGCACCAGCAATTCAAACAGAAGTCACAATGGTTTGAGCAATTTTTGGTACGAACTGACTAACGTTATTCTGTATTGTTTGCAAAAAGCCCTCAATAACGCAATTGGCGCTGTAAGAGTTAACCCTTTCCCTCATACGACAATTATGCAGAAGACGACTTTGAACATATTTTGTCAAGACATAGAAAATCTCCATAATTGAATGGATAACCTATGACAAAAAGTGGAAAACATTGTGACAAAAGGAGAAATTGCACGTTTATATGATGGAAAGGGTTAATCATCTTTGAATATAAACTTTCATTTCATTATTAATAACTGTACCTTCGATGTAAATCGTTGCATAGACAGCATCTCTTCTCGTCGATGATAAAATGCCGCCCTGATTACGTTTCCGTCGCCCTGGTGAAAATACGTACACGGTGTGAGTTGTTACAATACTTTTAAACATGTAATACAAAAAAAAAAAAAAATTAATGACTAGGCTATAATCCGGCAATATCTTCTTCGAGTTGTGCTCGCCAATTCCCAAGATTCAATAAACTGCAAGTATACACACCCATCATGTACATATTGACCCTGCCAAAAAAACAAAACTAACAGAACACACCTGTTTATCCATTTCCCACATACAGCAAATCAACAGAAGATGGCTTAGAAGATATCCGAATAATAATAATGAAAGCACAATTCATGAATAAAGTTGAAAGCATTGTGGCAAAACAAAAGTATGCAGTAGAGACGCCGGAAAGCGTCTGTATATTTGAAAAGAGTTATCCAAGAACGGTCGTGTGTCTCGATGTTACTGGAATTAAACAAATAAAATTAGACATGGTTACACGAAATAGCTGTTATTATGTCAAATCTGTCGTTTTTCAACTAATTAAAAAGATGTTAAATTACGTGATCTCTATTACTACACCGCCGAGACGGCCCGTGTCTATTAGTAATTTATAGGCTATACGTTTATATCATGTCAATTGTATGCGCATAGACACAGTCTAATCAAGATCTACAGATTACTAACACAAGCTTGTTAGAAGATTCTATTAACGTGTGTAGATGCTGATAAGACTGAGCAGGCGGCCAATATGATCCGAATCTACACGGTTCAGAAATACCAACCTTTACCTTTTCTTGTGCACTGGCTCAGAACAACAATAATGTTGATATACTATTGCTTGACTATATTGACCTGCTCCTGAGCAAAGGTGTGTGTTCTTATAACAACATTTGTTTGTTAACCCTTTCAACCCGTAAACGCATTTTAACGCATCCACAGCAGACGACTTTTATAAATATGTTGGCTAAAGTGTTGATTTATTTGTGTTTAACCCTTTCCCTCATACGACAATTCTGCAGCAGACGACTTTGAACGTATTTTGTCAAAACATAGAAAATAATTTCCATAATTGAATGGATAACCTATGACAAAAAGTGGAAAACATTGTGGCAAAAGGAGAAATTGCACGTTTTGTGCAATTTCTTTTTTTGTCACTATGTTTTCAAAATGCCGTCTGCTGCAGAGGCGTCAGAAAGCGTCTATATGAGGGAAAGGGTTCATGCCGTTTCAACAAATGTTCAGTCATATCACGGCGGCCAGTTCACCTACTCATGTGTTTCCTAGTTTTCTCACACCAGTACTCCACATAACATACTTTACAAGCAACTGGTGACTGGATAAATTCCAGACACAGACATGTTGATGAACATAATGTGATTGTCAAAATTCACAAAGGTCAGGCTCAGATCAATGTCGTAGAGTAATACTTACGATTAAACATTTAGATAGATCAATACGCTTTCTCTTATTTTCTCGTCTGAGTTTAGAGATCAATTCTTCATAGTTCATCTTCTTCACCTCCGAAATCTCATAGAAAGCGTTAGCATCGCGCTCTGAAAAAATAAACCGTAGTTTACTGTTAACCCTTTCCAACAAATAGACGTTTTTTGATGCCTTTGCAGCAAAAGACTTTTGAAAACGTTGTGGCATAATGAGAAATTTCTCCGTTTGCCATAATGTTTTCAACTCGTTTTAATAACTACATTTTCATGTATGGACATTACAAACAATGGGGAATGTGGAGAGATATGTTTTGCCGTCTCACATAAGAATGATCAATGTTTATATAATGGATACTAAAATGTAGTATATCTATGATCGTGCATATATACTAGTGAGGAGACAATTTGAAAACAAGAGTGTTGAAAGGATCACAATATCGCCTGCTAATCTGTCATAACATGCATACATATATGTATGTATGTATGTATAAATGAGATGGACAGACACAAGATAAGTGAACTGTAGCTAAGGTAGGACTATATATGTGTCTACCAGTCAAGGGAGGCACCACATGTTCCTCTTTGAAACAATGCCTCCTTTTTCCAGTTTACTATTCCTAAATAAATAAGATGTTTACTGTTGTTATTGGAATGGGCACAGCTTGCAAACATATTGGTATCATCTCAACCAAGAATATGTTGTTGATGCTCCTTCAAATTATCTTGCATATGTAGCCTAAGTGTAAGTAATACACCTGCACATTTTAAATGTATACACTGTAGGCCTACAGTTCCCATTAAAATATCCGTATGTAATAACTAATTTAACTGGAATGTGTATTATAAGAAATCTTCCTTCTGCATCTCTTCCCCTTAAAATTCGCCTGTAGATACCCAAAATTATATTATATGTCATACGTTTGAAAATAAATAGGACTAAATTAAAAGCCCTAAAAGGGTTTCTCTTAGTACAACTTTGACAATGTTTCATTCTGCAACAAAACAGCGTCCAATGAAACTGTTTGCAAGATAAACAACACTCCTCTGAACAGACACCATTTTAAATAATCGGCTAATTACGTTTAAAATTATGTTCTGTTAAAAACGCCCTTAAAAATAAATCTACTCTTACCTTTAAGATGCAGTTTTCCTCTACATTCCTCAACCATTTCAGCTAAAGTCCAGCCCTTAGTGAGGATATCATTTTTTACGCCGACCCCAGGCATTATTCAACAAGGACAGGACATTCTAAAACTAAAACAGATACAGTCGTATTTAAAGACAAAACATGTTATAGGTCGATTAAACAATTCTAATATTGGAAAATATTGACATTTAATTATCAAATGGAAAGTTCTTTTATGATAAATACCTCGTATAAAAAAAATCTAAACAAAACGACAGCCAAAATATTTACAAATGAACGTTACGTCACAGTGACGTCATATTAAAGAGACGTTAAATTTCCCGCACTATTTTAATTTGATTGAACGTCAAAAACGTAATTGAATTGTTACATGTACACTCGCGGTATAACAATGAGATCAGTATTTTTTAAAATACATGAAATGCAATACATTAAAAAAAGTTGATATATTATGTCTATAGTATGTATTTATTCTGTACATGATTCGGCTTTTAATAGAGCACGTAGGCCTAAGTAGGCCTTAAACATTTATATGTCTTTAAACAACATATACCTACTTTTGCGAACATTGTAGATAAAGAACAACCTATGTATTCATGTAGCGGGTGAAGTAAAATTCTGGGATTACGTCTTTAGAAGTAGGCTACACTATATAGGCCTATAACTTGTCGAAATCAAGGGCGGGTCTCAACAAATCAGAGACCACCTCGTTGCTGTAGTGGTAAAGCGTCCACCTTGGGTGCGGGCGATCATGGGTTCGATCCCCGGCCGGGTCATACCAAAGACTTTAAAATGTTAGTAATCCATGGCTGCTCTCCCTATCGCACAGGGTTAGCATTACGACTGAACCGCCGTGATATAACTATAACATTGTTGAAAGCTGCGTAAAACACCAAATAACCATTCAATAAATCAGTTGAGGTAAAGTAAAGCCTTCGCATTTGTTTAAATGGACAGAAACGAAAACATACTTGAATCGCACCGGAAAAAAGGCCCTATCGATGTGTTTCATAAGTGGGAAAGATGTATACATTATTGTGACATAGTTCCTAAATAATTAGCCTATCACGAAAATCTACAACGTTTTCGTAAACGAGAAGAACTGTTCATTAAATGAATTGTGGAAATATCCGGTTGGAAAATCACTATGCATAACATTTTAATTATACCTAATCGAATCACTTATCTTTCGCGATAAATCGCTTTAATCTTTGACTTAAAAATGCATTCGGTGCCTGTGCGACAGACTTTTGAAATCATTATTTTTGACAAATTTCTCCATTTTCGTCGTTAATTAATACTAGGCTATTTACTTACCGTATTACTGTACTTCCTTCTTTTCCCGATTTCATTCTTTTATCCTCAGAAGATTTTCAAATCGGACGCATTTTACCCATATGTAATACCCCCGCTATATGTGGTAAACGTTGGAATAACCATCACTGTAACGTAGGCATTCGTTACCCCGCCGGATGATTCCGTGATATCCATACTGCTTTCAATGAGTTAATGGGAATCTGCATTGGCAGAGAGGTTGTTAGCATGTGTGATTGGAGACCCAGGGTTTGATCTCTACTCGCGGCGATCACGATTGCCCTTCGGCTTGACACGTTTCGTACCCTCGGTCAAATTACTCTGGTACCCGGCGTACTTAAGTAAATCTGTACGTTTGGCAAGAACAATGGCGATTAGATTGGTCACCTCCCCATAGCTATCGCTATCGAAAAATCGCAACTACACAGCGGACCAATACAACTTGATTGTTAGCATCAATACACGAATAATGAAACACACTTCTTTCGGAGTTTGAAATGTTAAACCGGTTGTCCAACAAAAAAGTTATCTCTAAGGACTTTGTGCGTGCTACACCCAAGTCCAAAGTGGACCGCCTTTATTGGTATCCGTAAAATGTAAAGGTTCATTCATCCAGGGATCATGGGTATGTTTATTATTGCAATGATGTGACAGAAATGTCGTTAAATACAGCGTAAAACCCCAAATAAACCATCACAATTATTGAACAAGTCAAATATTGCCAAAATTCAGAATTGAAGCGAGTTGGAAATAGAAGCCAGGTAACACACATGGATATATGATCTGACCGAAGTGATATCACGAAATTGCTGATGAAAACAGCGTTACATTCAGTCGACTTTATCGTCATTAAACGATAGCATTAAAGTCGTCTGCTGCAGATTGTTATAAGTGGAAAACGGTATATTAACTGAAATACTGAGGAGAGCGGCGTTTTCAAGTCAACTGCTGCAGAGGTGTAAGAAAGCGTTTGTATGTTGGAAACGGTTAGAATGTAAGTATGTCTATATGTCAGGGGCATTTCAACTCTGAACGACATCATGGTTCCTTTAAACCAGAGCAGTATGAAATAAGTAATTTTTAAGCTGTAGCTTCGAATACTTCCAATTATTTCGATCCATTCGCATAGAAATTCACTAACATGATTCAGACATATGGCCGTCACGGTATGTTACAAAATGATTATATTTCTCACTAACATTGCAGAATACAACTTTTAAAACCTCTGGGAAAAATCAGTATAAATGAAAGCATAATTATTGGAGAGTTAAAAACATTGTAGCAAAATGAGAAATTATTCATTATAAGCAATTTATCCGTTGGCCAGCCACACTGTCTTCTAATGTCGTCTGTAGCATAGGCATCCGAAAGCGTCTATTTATTGGAAAGGGATAATTATTTAAGATTTCTAATTTGGAGTTTCGGTCACGGGTCAACTATAGACATTCCTCGCCTTGGTGTCAATGTGTTCTTAGAACACATTGCCACTTTTACCTTTAACTAGCATCGTTTAGTTAACCCTTTCTTAAATACAACACATGGGCGGCAGGCGACTTTAATAACATCTAGGCAAAACTATGGAAACTCTCTATAAACGAAAGTTTAATTGTTGAATAGTTGAAGTTTTCACTTTAGGTATAAAGGGCAAAACAGCCAGTGGAGCTAAAACTGTGGACAATATGCCTATGGTGGCCTTGGTTTTCAACGGATCGGAAAAACGATTTTAAAATATTCTACTTAAAACAAAAATGGAGAAAACAAGCACCGCGCCCGTGTTTTTTAACGGATCGGACTAATTTTAACAAACTTGGTAGAGGGTCACCGTGGAAGATTTGTGTCAAATTATTGTCGAATCAGGCCAGTTCTTTTCGTGTAGATTTAGAAACCGGACAAGTTATTTAAGACTTTTGTAGGTTCTTTATCGGTTTATTTACCCTCATCGGAAATATGTGATTACCACTATATGTGATTACCACTAATCACATATCAATTTCTGTATACTTTTAACACTGATTAGTATTGTTTATAGTCTCGTTCACTCATATGAGCCGTTCCGCGAGAACACCAACATTGTTGACTCTAAGTAAAGTAGCGACCCGGATCAGCCTAGGCATGTCACGCAGGCTAACCCTGACATACACTTTTCGCCTGTGGATTTTCTGTTTCAGGAATCATTATTCTATACCTTTATCTCCCTCAGACGGAATGTGTCGGCCCGGATTAGCCTGCGCAGAGGTCATTTACTAACAGGGTCCAATCATCTTGTCAAGTTTGCGGTATTGAGAAAATAAATTTGACATTTACAAGTCATTGTAAACAAGTTAATGTCGTATTGCTAGCAATACAAAGGTCCCCTACCAATAATTGTGTGAAGTTATGTCAAAATCCAATCAAGCATGACTGTGTAACCTTGATAATTGAGGTACATGGCTGGGTCTTGTGCGCGACACGCCACCTCACCATGGTGAACATGTATGCCCAGTAACTTGAGAATCCTATGATGCATGGTTGAGATGCGGGCTGGACAAGGTAGTCCTATCAAACAGTACTCATTTTGACCTTTGAGTGTGACCTTGACCTTTGAGGTACAAGCCACCTCATCATGGTGAGCATGTGTCCAGCAACTTGAGAATCCTAAGATGCATGGTCGAGGTGCAGTAATCATTTTGACCTTTGACCGCTAAGTGTGACCTTGACCTTTGAGGTACAGTCCTGGGTCTTGTGTGCAACACGTTGCCCCATCATGTACATGTGTACCAAGTTACTTAGGAATCCTATGATGCATGGTTGAGATTTGGGCCAGACAAGGTAGTCCTATCAAACAGTACTCATTTTGATCTCTGACCTCATCAGGGTGAACCTTTGTGCCATTTCTTTATGAAATCCTATGATGCATGGTTGAAATGTGGGCCGGACAAGGTACAGTCCTATCAAATAGTATTCATTTTAACCTTTGACATCTATGTGTGACCTTGACATTTCAGTTACAGGCCTGGGTCTTGAGCATGACACGCCGCCTTATCATGGTTAACGCTTGTGCCAAATTCTTGGAAATCCTATAATGCATGGTAGAGATGCGGCCGGACAAGGTAATCCTATCAAACTACTCATTTTGACCTTTGACCTCAGTGTGACCCTGATATTTGAGGTACATGCCTGGGTCTTGTGCAACACGCCACCTCATCATGGTGGAACGTTTGTGCCAAGTTTCTTTCAAATCCTATGATGCATGGTTAAGATGCGGGCCGGACAAGGTTAGGTGGAACTGACAGACAGACACTCATTTTAACCTCTAAGTGTGACCTTGCCATTTGAGGTACAGGCCTGGGTCTTGTGCGCGACACGTCGCCTTATCATTGGTCTTGTGCGCATCACGCCACCTCATCATGGTGGAACATTTGTGCCAAGTTTCTTTAAAATCCTATGATGCATGGTTAAGACGCGAGCCGGACAAGTTTAGGTGGGACTGACAGACAGACAAGACTCATTTTGACCTCTAAGTGTGACCTTGACATTTGAGGTACATGCCTGTGTCTTGTGCGCGACACGCTGCCTCATCATTTTTGTGCCAAGTTTCTTTCAAATCCTATGATGCATGTTTAAGATGCGGGCCGGACAAGATTAGGTGGGACTGACTGACGGAATCGAAACCTATAGTCCCCCAATCCGGTCTTTGACCATGTATAGTGATAATTGGTTTGTACGTCAGGCAAATTTAGAGAGCGGACACTGTTGATATAGTTTTGGCCATTTCGAGGTATATAAGTGTGGAGTGACTTGTAGAACTTGGAGTGTAGAACTTGTTCAAGATACTATGCCCATACACATTCTGATTAAATTTTGTGATGATTAGATAAAGGCTTCTAAAGTTATTGATCGGACAATACATATTTGAGGTAATTTCTATAATTAAAGGGCAATAACTCTTGATTGACCACAGTGATATGGCTGGTTATAGAACTTGTCCGAGATATTATGCCAAAACACATTTTGACTAAATTTGGTAGTGATTGGACCAAGGGTTTCTTAAGTTATTGAGTAGACAATATCAATTTAAGATAATATAGGGCTCACAAGACCAATTTTAGGCAACTTCTATAATTCAAGGGCAATAACTCTTGATTGACTAGAGTTATATGGCTAGTTATCGAACTTGTCCAAGATATTATGCCAATACACATTCTGACCAAATTTGGTGATGATTGTCAAAGGCTTCTAAAGTTATTTAGCTGACAAGACAAACTTTAGGTAGTTTCTATAATTAAAGGGCAATAACTCTTGATTGACTAAAGCGATATGGCTAGTTATCGAACCTATCCAAGATATTATGCCAATACACATTCTGATATAATTTAGTAAAATGATTGGACAAAAGCTTCTAAAGTGATTTAACTGACAAGACCAATTTTAGGTAATTTCTATAATTAAAGGGTGATAACTGTTGATTGGCTTAAGCGATATGACTAGTTATCGAACTTGTCCAAGATATTATGCCAAAACACATTCTGACCAAATTTGGTGATGATGGGACAAAGGCTTCTCAAGTTATTTAGCTGACAACATACTGGACACAACCCGCCTGTACGACACAGGTAAAACTATAATACGATCCGTTTTTTCAAAACAGGCGTACAAAAATGGAATGTTCAAATTTTGTAAATTTGCCCATTTTCTGATGCTGCCTGATTGCCATATTTTTCAACCAATCAGTATGGATTGAACAATATATGTAGAGTGTCACCCAAGGAACATTTATACCAAATTTAAAATTTGGTCATTTAGCCACCTTTCTGATTCCACAGCAACCAAAGTACTCAATGGAATTTAAATCTTTGAACAATTTTGATAGAGGACCACCAAAAGAGCATTCCAGTGGAGTTTTGTTGAAATTAGTCCTATGGTTAAGGAGGAGATGATGTTTAATGCTAAAAATTAACGACAGACAGCCACAGATCAGCCTTCGGCTAAAAAAGGAACATGTTGTTTGAAGGTCAGAGACTACTAAATAAATACATACTTTATTTCAATATAAAGCTAAAAGTTTATGACGGACAGAGACTGATCAGAATAGATCACCTTGAGCCTTCGGCTAAAACAGGAACATGTTGTTTGAAGGTCAGAGACTACTAAATAAATACATACTTTATTTCAATATAAAGCTAAAAGTTTATGACGGACAGAGACAGATCAGAATAGATCACCTTGAGCCTTCGGCTAAAAAAGGAACTTGTTGTTTGAAGGTCAGAGACTACTAAATAAATACATACTTTATTTCAATATAAAGCTAAAAGTTTATGACGGACAGAGACAGATCAGAATAGATCACCTTGAGCCTTCGGCTAAAAAAGGAACTTGTTGTTTGAAGGTCAGAGACTACTAAATAAATACATACTTTATTTCAATATAAAGCTAAAAGTTTATGACGGACAGAGACAGATCAGAATAGATCACCTTGAGCCTTCGGCTAAAAAAGGAACTTGTTGTTTAAAGGTCAGAGACGTCTAAATAAAGACATACTTTGTTTCAATATAAACCAACAAATGTCAACTCTTCATTATAACATTTTAATCATTTTCTTAAAGATTAAACAATCTTAAAAATAAAATATTTGAACACATTATACTTTTTTATCCCTTGGAAAAATGTCAGTCTATGAATATTTTGCACAATGATTAAAATTTGAATATCACAATACCTAGATCTTTAAAACCAATCATTGTTCAAATGACATAGACATTCCAGTTTTTTAATTCATTATGTTGCTTTATTGACATTTTAAACATCCAGAATAAGTTAGTTTTATACATGTGTCAAATACATCTCAATACAATATTTCAACCAGATAACAGGAGTACAACAGAGTTGCTTATCCCTCTTAGCTACTATGCTGAGAATATACATGCATTTTACATGTTAACTCACTCATCCATATACAACGTAGTCAGCTAGAGACACACTCCCACTCAAGTCAGAAACAGGTTTTTCTTAGATTATATGGGCGAAAGTACAAACAAAACCAACTCCAGGTGCACAACTTCGCATCCTGATGAATATTCCTTCAAGTTTTGTAACTGGTTCAACTATTTTTAGAAATATACCCGACATAAAAATGCATGCTCTAAAGGGAATACGTTTTTAGGTAATTCAAAGGCCACAACTCTGCATGTATTGGACAAAACAAAAAACAAATCCAATGTGCACAGTTTCGCATGCCGGGGAAAATTCCTGTAAAGTTCTGTGAAGGACTCAAATAGTTTTCAAGGTATGCATAACACAAGACTTTGTTAAGGACAGACAGAAGAGAGCAAATTTCTCTTTTGGCCCGGGCTCAACTAGAGACATTTTCCGCTTTCATGCAAGTGCTTAATGGTTTCTGTCTGATAAAATAATTGCTTGTGTATTCATTATTTTATCTGCTTTAGCCAATTACTGGTTAAATAAAAGTTTTCTTCATTTTTGTCAAGAGTATTTTCATTAAATGCTGTTAACTTTACACATTCTAAAAGTTCAATAACATTTGGAAACACTATTCACTTATTATACATGAGTTACAGTTAAGAACATAATGAAATTGACAAATTTACCGTTCATACTCCGCTCCGTTCCGTTCCGCTCTGCTCACGTTCCAGTCCGCTCTTAAAGCGTTCAGTCTTTCAAATCATTGTGATTGCTTTTATTCATTCCGATCAAATTGATTTCTTTTTTACGCTCAATCATTATGATTGTTTCGTTCAAAGCGCAAAATTCCCTTCCGCTCTTAAAGCGTTCCAACTTCATTAGAATCACATTCAGCTCAGATTGTCAATTTCATGATGTTCTTAACTGTAAACTATCATGACATAATTCGAGGGCTTCATGCAAAACAGTTGTAACTACATCTTGGACAAGATGTAGTTACAACCATTTTGCATAAGGCCCTCAATATGTCCTATTATAACTACCCTTAACTCATGAGCCGTGACATATATGCTCTCCTTGGACTTTATTGAACAGTTTTACCCAGTCCTACATAAAACAAATCTGCAGCAGACAACTTTGATATTATCCAGATAAATTATCTAGACAAAAACACATAAAACCTCTATAAAAGTAGGTATTATTACTGGAAAAAATTGAAAACATTGTGGCGAAAGGAGAAATTGCTTGTCTTGAACAATTTCTCCTTTTGTCATAACGTTTTCAAAAGTCGTCTTTTCACTGTTCATTGATCCAATTTGAGTTATAAAAGATCAGTTTAATTTTCTATATAATAATTTTTCTCTTGTTTATTTATTCATTCATCACTTCTCTGATTTATGTATCACTTTAGGTATATTTATTTACACTGGCATATAACAATTAAAAGACTTCTGATTATTTAGATCTATGTACAATTGATCTTTTACATGCAAGAGTCATTTAACCCTTTCCCACATATAACAAATCTGCAGCAGACAGCTTTGAAAAACGTCTTGACAAAAAAAACATCCTGGAAATTTGCTATCAATAAAAGTATAGTTATTTAACCCATTACTTCACGTGATTTTTCAAAGGGCGTCTGCTTGACAATCATCAGACAAACAATTTCACCAATCTAAAAAATTGAAAGATTAATATCGATAACGAGCTTAAAAAATATTGCAATAAAAGGTGAAATTGATCGTTTTGAGCAATTCCACCTTTTATTGCAATGTTGCAAGTCGCCTGCAACAGCAGGTGTCAAATGTTGTCAGAGTGAAGTAATAGGTTAATAGATTTGAACACATTGTGGCAAAGGATAAATTGTTCATCATGAGTAATATCTTCCTTTGCAACAATGTGTTCAAAGGTGATCTGCTGCAGATGCGTCAATAAGTGGGAAAGGGTTAACCTCTCAAAGGTCAACCAGTTTTGTTTCCTCAAAATCATTTTTCTCTTGTTTATTTATCTTTAAACTATCCTCTGGTACATGTGTCACTAAGAACTGAGTCTTCTGACCAGATGACCTTGATACAGCCTTGAATGCTGACACGTGACCCGTGGCGGCCATGTTTAAACCATCAGTTGGATTTGGACCAGCAATTAATGACAACTCTGGCACTTGTGGCTTCTTTCTCTGAGGAATGACTGTGGCCTGGTTGGTTTCCTGCTGCTGACTTGTGGACCCAAGAGAGGACTCCGATGAAAGGTCAGCATCTGTTTCTGTTTGACCGTGTTCCAATTTTACGCTGTCGATGATATACATCTTTAATCGGCTTAGACAGTCTATCGGCGTCGAAGCACTGGTCGGCGAAGACGGGCCTGCACTTGAATTGCTTGAGGATGGCAGACTAGGTCCACTTGCTGTGGGGTTAAATACAAATATACAGAGAATATGTTATGTGGATGAAAGCACCAATGTAAATATACTTTGACCAGTGAATCCTGATATCTCCAATAAGATTTAAATAAATAATTCATATTAGAATCAACCGTTGAAATAGTAGTATTACATACCGAGGGCTTGGCGTGAAACGGTTGTAACTAAAATTGGTATTTTTTTACCAAGGTGAACTACCTCGCCATACAGTCTTTATAAGCATTAAATCATTTTTCTTGCTAAACAATGGAAATGTAGGTGCCATTGCTCGTTCTGAGCAATGGCACCTAAATTTGCATTGTTTACAAAAGGGTCAAAATTGCCCCTAAACCAAGGTTTTCAAAATAGGTTTTTAGTTACAACCGTTTCACGCCAAGCAATCGATACTATCTATGGAATTGCAATCAGTGCATGAAAAACTTGCAAACAAAAGAGAGAATCATAAAGGATCATAGTCAGTTTCTACCTTTATCAAGATAAAACAAGAGGGCCATGATGGCCCTGGATTGCTCATCTGAATTATGCAATGTGAATTGTCATGCCTACCACAATAACTTTTTTTTTACCAACCAACATGCCTTGAAGTAATCTTGTAGAGGGTCACCCAAGGAACATTTCTACAAAATTATTTGGAAATTTGCCAGAAACTTGCAGAGAACAAGATTTTTAAAGTTTTCAACATAACCTTATACAGCAAAACGGCCCCAACCCTGGCGACCACATATTTTTGACTAATCAACATTGCTTGATGGAATCAACATTGCTTGAAGGAATCTGATAGAGGATGACCTAAGGAACATTTCTGCAAAATTATTTGGAAATTGGCCAAATACTTTTGGAGAGAAGATTTTAAAAAAAAATCACTATAGCCAATAAGGCAAAACAGCCCCTCCATCTGGTGGTCTTGTTTTTTTTTTTTACTAATCGGTCACTCAAGGTACATTTATACAAAATAATTTGGAAATCAAACAGATATATTTAGTGAAGAATATTTTTAAAGTTTTCAATACAGTCATGGATGGCCATGTTTATAGACTTATCAAAATAGCAAAATAATTTTGAAATCAGACATCTTTTTTGGAGAAGAATATTTTTAAAGTTTTCAATATAGCAGTATAAGGCAAAACTGCCCCGCCCCTTGACCAATCAACATGACTTGAAGGAATCTGATTGAGGGTCAGGACACAAGGGATATTTCTATTTATTATTTGAATCTGAGGGATATTGAAACACAAATTACAAAAAAATAATGTCAACAACTTAACAGCTCTCAAACAGGCAATGAAAGATGAGTGGATAAAACTTGAGCCAGGCTATTAATATAACATCTGTGTCTTGGAAAAACATTAAGGAAGATTTCCTATTGTTACATTGCTCAAATTGAACATTTGTTGTAATAAAATGTAAGTACAACGTTTTGTGGTAATTTCAATTTGTTCAAAAATATGATGAAAACCTCTCGTATAACTACCTACATTTTGACTTACCTACAAAACTATCTAGAGACCCATATACTTACCTAGCTACCTGCAGTTTACATTATAATGAAATGGACAATATCATTGGAAAGTGACTGAATCCAAATTCTTAATAAAAAAGTCAAGGTTTATTTCTTTCTTCATATTTCTTTAAAGCAGATAACAAATTACATTAGGTAAAAAGTTTTAGCCAATAACCACGAAAATGGTTAATTTTCATATGCCATCACTAAAACTGCTGAATACCTACATTTAGTTCTGTTCAGTTCAGGGCACCTAGGCGATGGCAGCGGAGTGGTGACATTGGATGAGACCGGTGTGAAAAACTTGGTTGTCGTTGCCCGGCACAGAAATCCGTCTAGGTCCTTCATGGTTAAATTGTTATGCAGTGTTTCCAGCGGTTTCAATGACGGAACCATATTGAAGCCATCAAATGCTTAAGTAGAAGAAAGAAAACATATTTAATAGAGACGAGGAAAGTTCAGAGCAGAAAACATTGTGAGAAATGAGTGTTAGGAGGAATGTAAATTGTCAAATGCATATATATATAAGTGTGGCAGACAAACACACAGCCAGAGAAGTGATTGCTAAGTGTTTTCATGTCAAGGCAGGCATCAAAAAGTGAGAGACTGCTTATTTTGATTGCATTTTCTCCTTTGTCCATACTATTTTCAAAACCCATACATTAAAGTAGAAAAGTCACAATCCAATGTCCACCTATCGGGGAGGGGGTATGGTATACAGCATATTGTCATTTAGCCTAGTGGTTGACCCTACAAGATCCTGTATCAAACTTTACTAAAATTAGATTAAGACAAAATGAAGATTGGATGAAAATTATAACTTCTAGGGTTTAAAAGGTCTTTCTTAACCCTTTCCCTCATATAGACGCTTTCTGACGCCTCTGCAGCAGACAGCTTCTTGAAAACATAGTGACAAAAGAAGAAATTGCACAAAACGTGCAATTTCTCCTTTTTCCACACTGTTTTCCACTTTGTGTCATAGGTTATCCATTCATTTATGGAGATTTTCTATGTTTTGATAAAATACGTTAATTTTTAAGTCGTCTGCTGCAGAATTGTCGTATGAGGGAAAGGGTTAACTTTGACCTAGTGACCTAGTTTTTAACTCCAGGTGACTCAGATTTGAGTGAGATGAATGATCAGATGATTTTTCAGGAAGATTGGCTGATAAATTTAAACCTCTAAGCGTTAACAATGAAACTGTTAAATGATGGACAATGGACATACCACGGACACAAGTTGATCACAAGAGATCACACTGTGAGGGCTTCATACTAAGATCTGCTAAGAATTAAATATATAATAAGAACATTTTAGTTTTTGTCTTAAAACTTAAATGTGAAAC
Source organism: Serripes groenlandicus (assembly GCA_031761405.1). Lineage (NCBI taxonomy): Eukaryota > Metazoa > Mollusca > Bivalvia > Cardiida > Cardiidae > Serripes > Serripes groenlandicus. The sequence continues at coordinate 216,970,294 of JASEVX010000001.1, forward strand.
AAAAGCTTATAGTCAACACAAAACAGAAGAAATCCAAACTATCAAATGAAAGCATGCATTTGTCCTATAAAACTTTAATTAAGAAATATAAATATTAATACATCATTTATAAAAGTCATTATGGCATTAACAATTGTAGAAGGTGGTTACATTTCTGCGAAAGTATTTTCAAATCAGAAGAGATTGAAAGTTTTATTATTTTAACCTTTTTCTGATACCACCCAGTGGTAAGTTTTTTATCCAATTGATATGGCTTGAACAGTTTTAGAAGTAATTACTCAAACTAGACCTATCATTGAAAGAGATAAGTAACTAACAAAAATGCCTTGTCAAATAAGCATGGCAACCAGAATAAAACAATTTCCATGGAAATGAGGTGCGACCATGTAGGTTAAAACACCATTAGACAAGACATGGAAATTCCATGAAACCAGGTTTTCTATAATGGAAGGTGTTTGATTAAGAATTAACAGATCTGTCAAATCTTTCTGTTAATAGTTAATCAAAGCTAGTAATTCAAGTAACAGGGAATCAGTTCAACTGATGTCTATTTCTTATCACTGTGACCTTGACCTTGAATCTACAGATTTTTTTTTTGCATTTGGCACAGCGTCTTGATATGGTGCATGTTTGTGCCAAGTTATTTGAAAATATCTCTATGCATGGCAAAGTTATGGTCCGGACAAGAAAAGTTGACGCCCGCCCGCCCGCCCAACCGCCGACTTCGCCAAACTAATAACCAGATTTTTCCTTCGGAAAACCTGGTTAAAAATTGTCTCTCCCGCAATAAAATATTAAAAAAATATAGGCACTGGCAACCAAATTACTTTTAAAAGTACAAATTATGAAATAAGCAGATATAAGTATTGCACTATGAAGTAAATCTGCCAAAAAGAAACATTAATGGCGGAACTAAAACAATATCGCAGCAAGCGAATGCAAACACTTGTCTGCTTTTTTCTAAGCCGATCACATTTTGTATCCATGGTAACTAATTTTAGAGGCACTGTTCCCCATAGCTTTTTTCATTTCTTGTGAGAAGAGATGTTGACCTTCATGCATCCATTGTTCATTTGTATTCATATGAACGTATTAAATTTTTATAACCATTCAAAAAATGGCAAAAAAGTGTTCTTTTTCCCCGTAAAAAACACCATTTGCAAAAAAGGGTTTGGGACCACATTTAACAATTTGATAATCAATTGTTTTCTAATTAATATCTTTCATCAAATGATGACTTTTGGTAGAAAATATGATCCATTTTTTTTAACCCACATGCTGGTAATATTTAAATAAACATTAAACCATTTTTTTTTTTTTTTTTTAAATTTTAAAATGATACATTTTGTATCCATGGTAACTAATTTTAGAGGCACTGTTCCCCATAGCTTTTTTTCATTTCTTGTGAGAAGAGATGTTGACCTTCATACATCCATTGTTCATTTGTATTCACATGAACGCATTAAATTTTTATAACCATTCAAAAAATGGCAAAAAAGTGTTCTTTTTCCCCGTAAAAAACACCATTTGCAAAAAAGGGTTTGGGACCACATTTAACAATTTGATAATCAATTGTTTTCTAATTAATATCTTTCATCAAATGATGACTTTTGGTAGAAAATATGATCCATTTTTTTTAACCCACATGCTGGTAATATTTAAATAAACATTAAACCATTTTTTTTTTTTTTTTTTAAATTTTAAAATGATACATTTTGTATCCATGGTAACTAATTTTAGAGGCACTGTTCCCCATAGCTTTTTTTCATTTCTTGTGAGAAGAGATGTTGACCTTCATACATCCATTGTTCATTTGTATTCACATGAACGCATTAAATTTTTATAACCATTCAAAAAATGGCAAAAAAGTGTTCTTTTTCCCCGTAAAAAACACCATTTGCAAAGAAGGGTTTGGGACCACATTTAACAATTTGATAATCAATTGTTTTCTACTTAATTTCCTTCATCAAATGATGACTTTTGGTAGAAAATATGAACTTTTGCATATATATCTTCATTTATGCTAAAAACTGATTGGAAAATTTAGTGAATTTCCCATTGAAATCAGTCCTATAAAAAACGAGAACCGGTTGCTATGGCAACCAAAGTCTATAGCAAAGTTTTTTTTGCCATTTTCCATTTCTTTCATCAAGTTGAGAAAATGTGTGAAGTTTGAACAAAAACCGTGACCATGCGTGCCACACTCCCTATATGGGAGTGCAAAATTTAATGCTTACAGAGAATGGCTATTAACAAGCTGAAATGTTGACGACGCACGACGCACGCCGGACAAAATGTGATCACAATAGCTCACCTTGCACTTCGTGCATAGGTGAGCTAAAAAATCAGGGCAATTCCTTGGTAAGTTACCAGTACTACTGGTTCATTTATCCCGATTTCATTCAGTCAGTCCTAATGCTAACCCCACAACCCTTAGCACCAAGGAGGGCAGCCATTACTACTATTTTTAAAGTCCTGGGTATGACCTGACCTTGGATCAAGCTCGCAACCTCCTGCACCAAAGGCGGATGCTCTACCACTACACCACCGAGGCAGTCTGAGGAACATATCTACCAATTTATGATGAAACAAGATACACATCTTTACCCAGTGGCTCCTGAGATAAAACTTAAACAGAGGACCAGCATTGTCTTGTATGGCTCACCTAACTAAACAGAATTAAATTTTCTGAAATGTTTCAGACTTAAAATAAAATGGCTTCAACAGTCTTTGCAAAGGGCATAATAAACATTTCAAGGTAATCACCGTAAATCAAATCTGCAGTGGCGGCTATCTTGTGCAACAGAGCAGAACCATTTGAAATTTCAGTAGAGCAGCAGCATCAAGAATTTGTTTATGATCGCCTTGCAGAATTAACTATTTGGCAAGCATTGTTTTGGTAGAGGGACACTAAAGGTACATTTGTGTGAATTTATTTTGAAATGAGGCCAGTGATTTAGGAGATGTTCTTTTAAAGAGTTTTCTTCTTTTAGCTCTGGCTTCCATCTTGTGCAGCAAAGTGGATTGTTTTGAACAATTTTGGTAGAGGGCCACTTGAGGCACATGTGTGAATTTTTGTTTGTCTATGGTATGTTTTATTTAGTAAATCATGTCATTTAAAAAGTTTTCTATTCTTAGCTATTGCATGCAGCACGTTGTACAGCAGATCCAAATTGTTTGAATTATTTTAGATTTCACCTGAACATTCCTGTGAAACTACTTTGAAATCAGACATGTAGTTTCAGAGAAGAAAAGTGCCACAAACAACAGACGGTGAGTGATCACAACAGCTCAACTAAAGCATTTTGTGCTTGGATTAGCTGAAAAGAGATTGACCAACTGGGTTTCATTTGTAATGAGGTGGAAGGTATAATGAACAGAAGGGCCATGAGGCACTGGATCGCTCACCTGAGAATGGGCTATTTAAGACTTAACTCTTTCAGTGCCAATGGCAATATCAACAAACTTTCTGACAAAATTTCAAGCTGCTCAAGTCAAAAATGCGGCTTCCAGTGTGTTAACAAGATTGTTCTTCAATTTGGCCTTGTAACCTAGTTTCTGACCTGATATGACCCATCTTCAAACTTGGCCTACATATCATCAAGACAAAGTTTCAAGCTGCACAAGTAAAAAATGCGATCTCATTATTTGAAAATCTGCCAACCAGTTTGGGAGAAGAAGATTTTTTAAGTTTTCACTTTAGCTCAGGTGAGCTAAAAATGTATGAAGCTATTGAGTGTTGAATATGTCTTGCTCGAATCCCCAATATATAAACATAAGGATCTAGGAAAACAGGAGTTACGGCATAGGAATAGCCGCATTCAAATTAAATTCAAACAGCGAAAATACAAAACTCCATGTACACATTGACCAAACATTCCTGTATTTTTTAGATATAATATTATGTGCAACACAGATTTTCCATTATTTAAGGTATACTCAACAATAGCAAGGGTCATAACTCAGCTGAAACTTGGCTTAGTGGAATACAAACCCCTGGAGAACAACTTCCAGTGCTGATAAACATTTCTGTACAAACTTTTGAAGAGATACATGTAGATGGCAACACAAGCTACCCACACTTTAAGATAGTTTTAACTAACTCAACTGAGAATTGAATTTGGCAAAAATAAAACCCCAGGTGCACAAATGCTGATAAACATTATTCCTGTAAACTATCAGAACTCAAATAATTTTGGAGATAGGATAAACATAAATTTTCTTCACTCTTATAACTTATGAAAGGGCCATAATTCAGCTGTAACACAAAAACTTCATGTATGTACAACATAATTTTTCTATAATCTATAAGCTAAATCCAACTAAATAAGGGGCCATAACTCAGTTGTAATTGGACTTTGGCGAATACAAAATCCCTACATCTTCACATTCTTACACACATTCCCTTAATTAACCCTTTCCCTCATATAAACGCTTTCAGACGCCTCTGCAGCAGACAGTTTTTTGAAGACATAGTGACAAAAGAAGAAATTGCACAAAACATGCAATTTCTCCTTTTGCCACAATGTTTTCCACTTTTAGTCATAGGTTATCCATTCAATTATGGAGATTTTCTATGTTTTGACAAAATACGTTCAAAGTCGTCTGCTGCAGAATTACCGTATGAGGGAAAGGGTTAAATTTAAAAACTGCAACTAATTCACTGTTTTGGATATGTGCAACGAAAAGTTTAACTTGAACAAAATTATGAGGGAATATATTTTGCTAAATTATCTCGAAATCAGACAAGCAATTTCAAAGAAGTAGAATGTAATTTTATTTTTCATTTTGCCATTTTCTATTGATGCCTGGCAGACATGTTTCTACCACCAATCATTTTTTGAGAGGGGACAATTAAAGTCAAATGTTCTTGAAATCAGATGTGCAAATTCAGAGCAGAAGACTTTTCCACCTTTTTGATTTCACAGAATTTAAATCATTTAATAATTTGAAAGAGAATCACAAACATAACATTGAAGTATGGTTGAAATTTGCATAAGGGTTTAGGTGAAGATGTTGTTCGAAGATTAAAAGTTTACAACAGACAGAGAGTGATCAGAATAGATAAACTTGAGCATTCAGCTCAGGCTATCTAAAACAAGAGCTGTCGGAGGACAGCGCACTCGACTATTTCAGCGCTTATTTAAGTTACGGAGATAATGCACTCTAATGTAGTTGCATGCAAAACATTAACCACAAATTCTTAAAGGGGGATAATTTGCATTATATGCAGGATAGAGTTATTTAACTTGATTATTTTGATAGGTGTGATGGTTGGGAAGGGTTATATAACGTTTCAATGGAATGCATCAAGTAGTTACTAAGATATTGACTCTTAATGTAGTTGCACGCAAACCTTTAACCATAATTTCTAAGTAAAAAAAAAGGGCAACAATTTGCACCATATGCAGGTTAGAGTTATCTTAATTGGTTGTGTATCTAGTTGTGAAATTGGGAAAGGTTGTATAAAGTTTCAATACAACGCTTCAAGTTGTTACTGAGATTACACTCTAAATGTACATGTAGTTGCAAAACTTTAACCAGAATTTCTAAGTCCAAAAAGGGCCATAACTTGCATAAAATGCTGGATAGAGTTATCGTACTTGATTGATTACATAGGTGTGATGTTTGGGAAGGGCTGTATAAAGTTTCAATGCAATGCATCAAGTAATTACTATGATATGGTCTCTTAATGTAGTTGCATGCAAAACTTTAAATAAGTCCAAAAAGGCCCATAACTTGCATAAAATGCAGGATAGAGTTATTTAAATTGAAAGTCAACATAGGTGTGATAGTTGAAAAGGGTTGTATAAAGTTTCAAAGCAATGCATAAAGTAAATACTAGGATATCGACTCTTAATGAAGTTGCATGCAAAACTTTAACAAAATTTCTAGTTAAAAAAGGGACAACTTGCATAAAATGCAAGAGTTATCTAACTTGATAATCTACAAAGGTGTGATAGTTGGGTAGGGTTGTAGAAAGTTTCAATGCAATGCATCAAGTAAATACTGAGATATGGACTCTTAATTAAGTTGCACGCAAAACTTTCACCAGAATTTCTAAGTAAATAAGGGCCATAACTTTCATCAAATGCAGGATAGAGTTATCTAACTTGATAAGCTACATATACCGGTATGTGATAATTTGGTAGGGTTGTAGAAAGTTTCAATGCAATACATGTAGTATTTAAGTACTTGCATGCAAAACCTTAACCAAAGTGTGACGTGGACGCCGACGCCAGGGTGAGTAGTGTAGCTCTCATATTCTTCGAATAGTCGAGCTAAAAAGTAATTTTGAAAATGAATGAAACATGAAGCCATGAAAAGCATAACAAACATATAACAAAATATCCCATGCTCTGTTCTTCATTAACCCTTTCCCACATACAACAAATCAGCAGCAGAAAACTTTGAAACGTCAGAAAGCATCTATATGATGGAAAGGGTTCACAATTGACTGTTTGATTGATGTTCCTTTGCTTTATTATTTTTAAACATAAGTCATATAATTGATTATCATGCATTAAAGAAGTTTTCCAATTACATTGTGCCACATAAAGACACAAGCATCAAAATGAATATGTCTAAATAATGGAAAGGATTATTGTAAATTGAGCAATGTCACATGAAAACACCAAGTTTGCCATTAGTAGAGATCAAGATCAGCCTCCATTCAATCATATCATGTTTGTAATCTTACGTGTTAAAGAATCATGAATGGAATCTCCAAGAATGGTAATTTACATAGCTTTACAGTTTACAAGTTTTCCACTATATTTTCAAAATGAAATTTTAGAACTTTTTTAACCCTTTCCCTCATACGACAATTCTGCAGCAGACGACTTTAAACGTATTTTGTCAAAAAATAGAAAAATCTCCATAATTAAATGGATAACCTATGACAAAAAGTGGAAAACATTGTGGCAAAAGGAGAAATTGCACGTTTTGTGCAATTTCTTCTTTTGTCACTATGTTTTTAAAAGCCGTCTGCTGCAGAGGCGTCAGAAAGCGTCTATATGAGGGAAAGGGTTAAGGATAATTTTTTGGATATTATGAGATTATTTACCCTTTCTCATATACATCATACCTGCAAGAGTAGTAATTTACACAGCTATGCAATTAATATATATTTTTCAAGATGAAATTCAAGAACTTTTTAAGGATGTTTTCAGGAATATTTACTCTTTCCCACATACATCATATCTGATGCAGACAACTTTAAAAAACATCTAGTAAAATAATAGGGAAACTCTCTTTAAACAAAACAACAATTATTGAATAAAGTTAAAATATATTGGAAAAAGGAGAAATTGCTCACTATGAGAATTTTTTTCTTTTGTCACAATGTTTTCAAAGGATGTCTGCTGCAGATGTGACAAAATGTATCTGAGAGGCTTCCAGATTTTACGGATTTTTTGTGATTATTAAGGACCAAAATGAAATCCATCATTTAACACTTATAGGGCAATATTTGGGAACAATAATGATCAAAATTAGCCTGCACTTATGTACAGTCCAATCTTGGTCTACAGTGTATGCTTATATCATCAATACAAATTGAGAAAATTAATCCTTTAATTTAAGGATATTTCCAAATTCTTTAAAATTTCATGCACATTTAAAGGCGTTATAATGTTTTCTCACATAAAACAAATCTGAAGCCGAAGATTTTGAAACACGTAATTATGCAAAAATATAAAAACTTCTAGAAATAAAATTGAAATTATTGAATAGAGCTGAAAACATTGTGAGAAAAGGAGAAATTGCTCATTTTCAGCAATTTCACCCTTTGTCACAATTTTTCAAAAGTCATCTGTGGAGGCATCAGAACACGTCTGTATGTGGAAAAGGTTTAAATGAATTTTAAAAGATATGAGTATTCAATTTACTACTAATTACTTCTTAACCCTTTCCCTCATATATACTTTTTTTGATGCCTCTGCAGCAGACAGCTTTTTCGAATGCATGTCAACAAAAGAAGCAATTTTTCAACTCTATTCAATTATTGTTCTTTCATTTAAAGGGAGTTTCCAATTTTTTTCGAGTATGTTTTCCAAGTCATCTGCTGCAGATTTGTTGTATGTGGTAAAGGGTTAACATCTGAGGGTCAGGTCTCAAGTGACGGTATTCAATTAGGCCTTTCCTTTTTTTTGGCTCCCTTTCCCACATAAATCAGATCTGCAGCAGACGACTTTGAAAACATTTTTAGCAAAAATGTGAAACATCTCTATATAATAACTGAATAAAAATGAAAACACTGTGGCAAAAGGAGAAATTGCTCGTTTTGAGCAATTTCTCGTTTTGTCATAGTGTTTTCAAAAGTCGTCTGCTTCAGAGGTGTCAGAAAGCGTCTATATGTGGGAAAAGGTTAAATTAAGGCCCACTATCTTTGGAACAGAACATGAGTTTCCACCAAACTTAGCACAACACAACATAAGAATGATGTCGCCTGACATAGGTTGTTTACCAGAAGTGAGTGCTTGGTTCTTTTGTCGATTTATAAATGTATCATAACTGCATGCAGCTTTAAAGTAACATAATACACATTTTTTATGAAAGGCTGCAATACAAGAAGCAATCTGTGTTCAAGTACATGTATGTAAATAATTGGTCAATATTATACAAATGAGAATTCCTTTCCCTGATTATGCCGTTTAGCAAAGCATGATTAAAAATAGTGTGAGAAAAGAGAGAAGTGGCTCAAGTTGAGCTTTTCATTAATTTCTTTAATATCTGAATTTTATAGCAGATTCCCCATTCTTTTCCAGTTTGGAAAAGCCTAAAATGGCATATCAACTACATGTAATGGCTTAAACAGAACCAGACAGAGAGAGGGCCGTGAGGTCATGGATCGCGTACCTTAGAAGACAAAATCAAAATTTACAGAACAATATTTTATTCTGATCAGTAAAAACTTAACCTCTTCCTTTTTAAATTGAAACTGCATTATAAGTGCAACATTTCCTATTCCCTAAGGGCCATGGTTTTTTTAACATTTCAAAATAATTTTAACACACTTTGTAGAGAGTCTCCTGAGGAGCATTCTTGTGAAGTTTGGTTGAAATGAACCCCATGGTTTAAGAGAAATTATTGAAATTTTTGTAGGAGGTCTCCTTAGGAACATTCCTGTGAAGTTAAGTTGCAATGGACCCAGGGGTTTAGGAAAAATTGTAGACAAAATGTGTCACATGGTAGATGCCCGACACAGGGTGATCGCAATAACTCACCTTTACCACATTGTGCTCAAGTGAGCTAATAAGGTACGATAATTCAACCAGGTTTTCAATTAGGACTTTGTACCTTTTACCTGATACAGACAAAAATGCTGACCCCATTGCAAAACCAAATAATTGTGGAATTAGGTGAAATTGCTCACAAACAGTTGAAAGAAGAGCTCTGAAAATGTCATCTCAGGTAAACAGTTATAATCTTTTCCCACATACAACAAATCAGCAGCAGACAACTTTGAAACCATCTAAGCAAAAACTTGAATAATATCAATAAATCAAAGTATAATTATTGACAAGAGTTGAAGTTTGTCACAAATATTAAGTTTCAAGGCAATGCATCAAGCAGTTACTAAGATAATGGTCTCTTAATGTAGTTGCAGAATTTCTAAGTAAAAAAAGGACCATAACTTGCATTAAATGCAGGATAGAGTTATCTTACTTGATGATTTACACAGGTGAGATGGTTGGGAATTAAGGGTTGTATAAAGTTTCAATGCAATGCATCAAGTAAATTCTGAGATATGGACTCTTAATGTAGTTGCATTCAAAACTTTAACCAAAATTTTATGTCAAAAAAGGGCAATAACTTGCATTAAATGCTGGATAGAGTTATCTACCTTGATAATCTACATGGGTGTGATATTTGGGTAGGGTTGTATAAAGTTTCAATGCAATGCATCAAGTAAATACTGAGATATGGACTCTTAATTTAGTTGCACATAAAACTTTAACCAGAATTTCTAAGTAAAAAAGGGCTATAACTTGCATAAAATGCAGGATCGAGTTATCTAACTTGATAATCTACATACAGTACAGCTCACGCGGAAAGCGATCCCACGATGGACAAATATTTTTCATCGCGGATAATCACCGCAATTCAACCTATATGATCACTGCAATACCGCCTCGGGCTAATTTGATCACCGCGATTGACATTTCGTCGATTCGAGCTTCTTATCTATTTTGAAATCACCGCGATTCCACCGCAATATTTACCTGTAAAAATGTTTTACTTTTATTAAATCTTTTTTTTTTTTTTCGATTATGTACATGTACACACGTTTATTGACAAATTGCGATTTTTTTATGACCCAACTTGCTAAAATTCATTCAATTTCAGCAAATTATTCGAAAAACAGTGGAAGATTGCGATTGTTTACGATAAGGTCAAGTTTCGTAATAGAAAATGGCGGACATCGGATATTCGTTTAAGGTGCAGCCATATCGTACATATGATTATCTCACATTTTTTAGTAAGAGAGAAATATTGTTAAATTACAATACATGTACATTGTATATATATCTTTGAATTTTGTATATACAGTACATGTACTTGAATCTCTTAATAAAGACAGATTGTTGATTTTTGAGCTTTTCTTATCAACTTAATAAATGAATGATCCAATTGTAATATTGTTGAAAATGATAATTTTTCATTTTAACGCAATTTGTTGATACAGAGTAGAAACAGAGTAGAATTGATTTTACATGTAGTAATGTATTGCATTTTATTATGAAGCAACTTGTCGTAAAGCTCAGTAAGGTCAATTAGTTTATCAAAATACAGGCTTATATGTAGAAGTGGTTTATCAGCGTGCGTGCTAATCCAAACACATAAACCACAATACGCCTGACACGACTTTTCTTGACACTTGCGTTCAGTTTGTAGTAATGTTAACGGATTTAAGAGATATATGCGTAACTGACATAATGTTGACATGTGTGTATACTTGTCACGTTCACAATACACTTACATGGCATCTGTATACTTGTCAATGTTTTATATCGAAGCAAAATGGTGATTCATTTTTAAATTTAGGGGCGTGACATATTTAAACAAGAGGCCCAAGAGGGCCAGTATCGCTCCACGGCCATAAGGCAAAAATAAAATCTCCAAACAGCCCTGCCCCCTGGTGGCTATTTTTTTTACCAACCACCATGGCTTAAAGGAATCTTGTAGAGTGTCACGCAAGGAATGTTTCTGCAAAATTATTTGTAAATCGGCCTGACACTTTCGGAGGAGAGGATATTTTAAGTTTTCACTATAGCCATATAAGGCAAAATAGCCCCACCCCCTGGCCGCCATATTTTTCAACCAATCAACATGGCTTGAAGAAATCTGATAGAGGGTAAGCCTAGGAAAATTTCTACAAAATTATTTGAATATCAGCCAAACACTTTCGGAGGAGAAGATTTTTTAAGTTTTCACTATGGTCATATAAGGCAAAATAGCCCCGCCCTCTGGCTGCCATGTTTTTCGACCAATCAACATGGCTTGAAGGAATCTGATAGAGGGTCACCCAATGAACATTTCTACAAAATTATTTGAAAATCGGCTGAACACTTTCGGAGAAGAAGATTTTTTAAGTTTTCACTATGGTCATATAAGGCAAAATAGCCCCGCCCTCTGGCGGCCATGTTTTTCGACCAATCAACATGGCTTGAAGGAATCTGATAGAGGGTCACCCAATGAACATTTCTACAAAATTATTTGAAAATCGGCTGAACACTTTCGGAGAAGAAGATTTTTTAAGTTTTCACTATAGCTATATAAGGCAAAATAGCCCCGCCCCCCTGGCGGCCATGTTTTTCGCCAAATCAACATTTCTTGAAGGAATCTGATAAAGGGTCACCCAAGGAACATTTCTACAAAATTATTTGAAAATCAGCTGAACACTTTCGGAGAAGAAGATTTTTTAAGTTTTCACTATTGCAATATAAGGCAAAATAGCCCCGCCCCCCTGGCGGCCATGTTTTTCAACCAATCGACATTTCTTGAAGGAATCTAATAAAGAGTCACCCAAGGAACATTTCTACAAAATTATTTGAAAATCAGCCTGACACTTTTGCAGAAGAAGATTTTTTAAGTTCTCACTATTTTTTTCTTTCGGTTGCCATGGAAACCAGAATTTCGAATGGATCAAAAAAGGAATTTAGTAGAGGACATTGAGAGGATGCTTCCCATGAAGTTTCAACCAAATTAGCCAAGTGGTTAGGGAGAAGAAGTCTTTTAAAGGAAAAAGTTTACGCACGCACGACGGACAATTCGCCATGACATAAGCTCGACTGGCTTTCAGCCAGTGGAGCTAAAATAATAATCCGGTATGTCACATTCTGTCAAAACATCGATAACTTCAGCTTATAAAGTGTTGTCAACGGTTGTTTGTGACATTTACAATACATTTTTTTATATAATACAATTTCTCGTTCATCTTGCATATAAAAAAATAGTGCTGTGCACATTAGTTTTAATTTTGTGACACCTTAATTCACAAGTATTTTTATGAGTAAACATGCCAATTAATGAGAATTCGTAATCTCTTTCAATTCAGTTAATTAGTTTTTGGTTGTTTAATTAAATCCGGGATTAACATGGACGCTTCACACTTCTTTGTTTGCAAAGTTCGTTATTTTTTTGTTTTTGTTATTCAGCCGACTTTGAAACAGGTTTTAAAGAAATAATTTATAGGCGATTAAGAATGAACAATGCATTGGTAATTGTGGTGATTGACAATGGAATTACGTCATTTATTAGTGAGATTTTAAGTAAGCTACACATATTTCAGGCAGAATTAACAGTTTTATTATCACGTAGTTGTATCCTTTACAGAATGCATCAAGTTTAGGGGAATTGTATTGACGAATTTTAATAAATTGAGTTGTTACGCATATATGCTGCTTCATAGTAAGTACTGATTTATAATCATTATCCTCTTCAACAACATTTATTCGTACTGTAATGAAACAAGAGGCCCAAGAGGGCCAGTATCGCTCCACGGCCATAAGGCAAAAATAAAATCTCCAAACAGCCCTGCCCCGTGGTGGCTATTTTTTTTACCAACCACCATGGCTTAAAGGAATGTTGTAGAGTGTCACCAAAGGAATGTTTCTGCAAAATTATTTGAAAATATGCCTGACACTTTCGGAGGAGAAGATTTTTTAAGTTTTCACTATGGTCATATAAGTCAAAATAGCCCCGCCCTCTGGCGGCCATGTTTTTCGACCAATCAACATGGCTTGAAGGAATCTGATAGAGGGTCACCCAATGAACATTTCTACAAAATTATTTGAAAATCGGCTGAACACTTTCGGAGAAGAAGATGTTTTAAGTTTTCACTATAGCTATATAACGCAAAAAAGCCCCGCCCCCTGGCGGCCATGTTTTTCGCCCAATCAACATTTCTTGAAGGAATCTAATTAAGGTTCACACAAGGAACATTTCTACAAAATTATTTGAAAATCGGCCTGACACTTTTGGAGGAGAAGATTTTTTAAGTTTGCTCTTTAGCCATATAGGCAAAATAGCCCCGCCCTGTGACGGCCATGTTTTTTTACCAATCAACATGGCTTGAAGGAATCTGATAGAGGGTCACCCACGGAACATTTCTACATAATTATTTGAAAATCTGCTGAACACTTTTTGAGAAGAAGATTATTTAAGTTTTCACTATAGCTATATAAGGCAAAAAAGCCCCGCCCCCTGGCGGCCATGTTTTTCGCCCAATCAAAATTTCTTGAAGGAATCTAATAAAGGGTCACCCAAGGAACATTTCTACAAAATTATTTGAAAATCGGCCTGACACTTTCGGAGAAGAAGATTTTTTAAGTTCTCACTATATTTTTCTTTCGGTTGCCATGGAAACCAGAATTTTGAATGGATCAAAAAAATTTGAAGGAATTTAGTAGAGGACATTGAGAGGATGCTTCCCATGAAGTTTCAACCAAATTGGCCAAGTGGTTAGGGAGAAGAAGTCGTTTAAAGGAAAAAGTTAACGCACGCACGCACGCACGCACGCACGCACGCACGCACGCACAACGGACAATTCGCCATGACATAAGCTCGACTGGCTTTCAGCCAGTGGAGCTAATAAAAATTAAAAATTAAAAAAAAAATCCCAGCAAAACGGCGAGAAAAAGCTTATCTATTCAAAGAAATGTCACCGCGATTCCGCGATGGTTCCACCGCAACTCCACGATTATCGGTTTTATTAACCCCATGGGGTTATCTTGTTGCGTCCGCGATGGTACATAAAATCAAATCGCGGTGATGGGTGGAATTCCAAAATATTTGTCCGCGGTGGCTCGCGGACGATGCGTTTTCCGCGTGAGCTGTACTGTACGTGTGATAGTTGGGTAGGGTTGTAGAAAGTTTCAATGCAATACATGTAATATTAAAATGTATGCAAAACCTTATCCAAGGTGTGACGTGGACCCCAACACCAGGGTGAGGACAAGTTTAGCTCTCATATTCTTCCAATAGTCGAGCTTAAAATGGCGCGTATCAGAAAACAGGTTAAACTAATGCTTTTCCTTAACAAGAGCAGCGCCTGTGGATTGCCTGACGCTCGTCTGATATTATACTTTTACGGTTTATTTATTTTATATAAAAAATATTCGGAAAGAATATTTACATATTATTATGACTGCACACAACTGCTATTTTTAAAGTATTGAAACAAGATTAACTATGTTGAGGGCTTGGCGTGAAACAGTTGTAACTAAAATTGGTAATTTTTTACCAAGGTTTATCACCTCGCCATAAAGTCTTTATAAGCATTAAATAATTTTTCTTGGTAAACAATGGAAATTTAGGTGCCATTGCTTGTTCTGAGCAATGGCACCTAAATTTGCATTGTTTATAAAAGGGTCAAAATTGCCCCTAAACCAGGGTTTTAAAAATAGGTTTTTAGTTACAACCGTTTCACACCAAGCCCTCGATTTGTGGAAATAAATCCAAGTTCATATACATGATCTATAAGGAACATCTTCACATTGGATGGCTGTCACAATCAGTCAAGATCATAAGCTGAGTCTTGTGTATGCAATGGACAGGCAAATGATATTGGTACATTAAGTCAACTTTAACTAAAGATATTGAATATATTACTGTTTTCCTATTTGTACTAACAGTGACCTTGACCCCCAAAACACAATCTGATTGAAGATACTCATAATATGAAGCACATTATGTTTGCATTGTTTGGAACAAAATAGAAAAATCAATTTTCAAAAAATCAGACAAGCTAAAAAGGTTGTCATGGTAAGATAGATATACATGTATATAATAAGAGTGATTAGTAGAAGACTACACTAATTTATAGCCAAATAAGTAAATGACAGATAATCACATAAAATCTCAAGAAATGACAACATTTTAACCCTTTCCCTCATACAAAAAATCTGCAGCAGACGACTTTAAAAATATCTAGGCGAAAACACGGAAAACTATAAATGAAGGTAAAATTACTGAAAAAAGTTAAAAACATTATGGCAAAAGGAGAAATTGCTTGTTTTGAGAAATTTCCCTTTTTTGCCGCGCTGTTCAAAGTCGTCAGAAAGCGTCTGTAAGTGGGAAAGGGTTAGTACCTTTGAAGGCGTCTGGATTAAGGTACAGCAGACTGGAGAAGGAGTGGTGACTGTCATTATTTATTGGCAAGTGAATGGTCCGATAGTGCTTCTCCAGGAAAGCTGAAAAGAGAATTAAAATGAGCTGTGCTCCTCGAAAACCGGGCTTAGTTTATTTGTCAAAATTGAAGATCAAACTGCCCCAGTTCCGCAGGTTGGTCTGGATCCAAACTGGTTGTGAAGAATGTAAGACAACTCGAGCCAATCATGAGATAACTTGCTTCTGGACGACTCACCCCTAGATGACTTGCCCCTGGACAACTCACACCAAGATAACTTGCCCCTGGACGAGTCACCCCAAGATAACTTGCTCCCGGATGACTCACCCCAAGATAACTAGCCCCTGGACAACTCTCACCAAGATAACTTGCCCAAGAAAATAAGCTGCATGACAACTAGCCACAAGACAACTCATCCCTGTCATAAGACAACTTGCCTAAAGACAACTAGCCCCAAGACAACTTGTCCCAAGACAACACGCCCAAATCATGAGACAACTTGTCCTAAGACAACTTTCTCCAAGATAACTCACCCCTGTCATAAGACAACTTGCCTAAAGACAACTCGCCCAAATCATGAGACAACTTGTCCTTAGACAACTTTCTCCAAGATAACTCACCCCTGTCATAAGACAACTTGCCCAAAGACAACTCGCCCCTATCACAAGACAACTTGCCCTAAGACAACTCGCCCCCATCACAAGACAACTTGCCCTAAGACAACTCGCCCCTATCACGAGACAACTTGCCCTAAGACAACTATCTTCAGGACAACTCAACCATATCATTAGGCCACTTGCTACAAGACAATCAACCCCAAATTATTATTACAAATTTCAAATTATTATTACAAATTTCAAATTACAAATTATTATTACAAATTTCAAATTATTATTACAAATTTCTTTTACTAATTTACAAGTTTCTTTGTAATGAATTAAATAATTATCTAAGTATTTAGTTGATTTTGTGTTATATTAATTGACCTGTTAATTACATCAGTCAAGTTTTACAAAACAGTGTTGATTTTGTGTTTATAAATATAATATATAATCATCATCGTCTTTAGTGGCAGCCCTATTATAAGCTAGATAGATATCTTGCAAATGAAATTGAATTGATTGATTGAATTGTGGGAAATATATATATATTATGTATCTTAACTCTTTCCCACATTCAACAAATCTGCAGCAGACGACTTGTTAAATATTTATGCAAAGTTAGGCAAAATTAGGCAGTTAGGAAACATCTCTATAAATAAAAGAATAATCATTAAAAAGAGTTGTGAAACACTGTGGCAAAAGGACTGTTTTTGTTTGACACAATTTAATGCTTTCAAAAGTAATCCGCTGCAGAGGCATCAGAAAGCATCTATATGCAGGAAAGGGTTAAACACCCACACAGAGATGGGAATAAATATCAAACATTATGACGATCTTTTTCTGGCTGCAAATTAGATCAACCATATTCTAGAATCATTTATTTGAATATCAAGAGAATAATGGTACGTCACCTGGTATAATATTGTTTTCATGGAAGAGAAAAGTAGGACTAGCATATATAAATATTTTCTACTTTTCCTGTAATGTCCTGCATTTTTGTTCCAATATAAATATTCCAAAGGTCTCCCTTTACTTATTTTTCACAAAAGATACAAAGACAATCACAATTATTTTTTGTTTGCATATTGTATGAGTTTAAGAGTTAAGCATTATATACATTTTACTGCATTGTACTTTAAAACTTTGACATGTTGGTTATAAATTGTCTACATAACGAGGAAATATTATGTGTTTCCAAGAACGTAGGTAAAAGAGAGATAAATATCTAAAATGTAACCCAAAATATCACCTGAAATTTTCTGAAAGTTTACACCAAGAGTTTTCTATTGTTGGAAGAAATATATTTAACCCTTTCTTACATATAGACACTTTCTGATGCCTCTTCATTAGCCCTTTCCCTCATATAGACACTTTCTGACGCCTCTGCAGCAGATGGCTTTTTGAAAACATAGTGACAAAAGAAGAAATTGCTCAAAACGAGCAATTTCTCCTTTTGCCACAATGTTTTCCACTTTTAGTCATAGGTTATCCATTCAATTAGATTTTCTATTTTTTGACAAAATATGTTCAAAGACGTCTGCTGCAGAATTGTCTAATGAGGGAAAGGGTTAGAGGACGTTTGAAAACATTGTGACAAAAGGTAGAAGGTGAACAATCCACTTCTCCTGTAACACAATGTTTTCAACTTTTGTTCTTAAATTTATAGTTGCAATATTTTTACGAGATGTTTTCAAAGTTGTCTGCTGCTGTTGTCTGCTGCAGATTTGTTTGTGGGAAAGGGTTAATTACATTACACTTGTTTGTACAATATTTGACTCCTTTGATTAATGGAAGCAGCTGTAGGGGAAAGGTAAAGCTTTCAGAATATGTGCATATACATCTATATTGATTTAAAAAAATAAAAAAAAAGAACGCCAAAATGTCACAAAATACACCCGTCCTATTTTTTTGAGACCAAGTATAGTGATAATTGGTTGCACGTCAGGCAAGTTTAGAGAGCAGACACTGTTTATATAGTTTTGCCCATTTCGAGGGATATAATTGTGGAGTGACTAAGATATTCTGCCCATCAACATATTGTCTAAATTGGTGATGATCAAATACAATGACTCAAGTGATATGGCTGATTAGCACTTGTTCGAGATATTATGCCCATACACATTCTGACTAAATTTGGTGATGATTGGACAAAAGCTTCAAAAGTTATTGATCGGACAATACCTATTTGAAGTAATTTCTATAATTAAAGGGCAATAACCCTCGATTGACCACAGCGATATGGCTGGTTATAGAACTTGTTCAAATGTTATGCCAAAAACATTTTGACTAAATTTAGTGGTGATTGGACCAAGGGTTTCTAAAGTTATTGAGCAGACAAGATCAATTTAAGATAATTTCTATAATTAAAGGGCAATAACTCTAGAGTGACTGACGCTTTTATAGCAAGTTATCAAACTTGTCCGAGATATTATGCCAATTCACATTTTGACAAAATTTTGTGATGATTGGACAAAGTTATAGGGCTGACAAGACCAATTTTAGGTAACTTCTATAATTAAAGGGCAATAATTCTTGATTGACTAAAGTGATATGATTAGTTATCGAACTTAATTGTCCAAGATATTATGCCAATACACATTCTGATAACATTTGGTGATGATTGGACAAAGGCTTCTCTTGTTATTTAGCTGACAAGATCAATTTTAGGTAAATTATATAATTAAAGGGCAATAACTCTTGATTGACTAAAGCGATATGGCTAGTTATCGAACTTGTCGAAGATATTATGCCAATACACATTCTGACCAAATTTGGTGATGATGGGACCAAGGCTTCTCAAGTTATTTAGCTGACAACATACTGGACAAATACGCCGCAGGTAAAACTATAATACCATCCGTTTTTTCAAAACGGGCGTATAAAAATTAAAAACTTACAAACCAATAAAACAAGAGGGCTTGAAAATGACCCTAAATCGATCACCTAAAGTGGTGATGGTTAAAATAGCAAATGTGTAACTGCTTTAATGTTTATAACCTACATGTAGCTGTGCTCAAAGCATATTTGCTATCTATAACACAACTGCATCTAAAAACAAGCAGCCAAGATAACCCTAAATCGACCACCTGAGAGATAATATACTAGCAAACTGCTAATAAAAGGAAAAATTTGAGCGAGAGTGGGAATGAACTGCAGATGATACAGCTTATCAGTAAAGGACATTTTGAATGAGGCCTACAATCTTTGAACAATTTGAAAGAGGACCATCACAGGAACATTCCTGTGAAGTTTGGTTGACATCAGTCCAGAGATGTTCTGATGCCGTCTGGCAGCTATTTTTAGCAGCCAATTAATATGGCTTCATTATATTATGTACAGTGTCACTAAAGAAGCATTTCTGCTAAACCATCTTGAAACCAGACAAGAACTAAGATATAAACTTTAAAGTTGTGTCCCTTTTATGATGCAATCTGGTGGCCATGTTTTTCAACCAATCAATATGGTTTGAACATATTTTGTAGAGAGTCACTTTCAAGCGGTTTCAGAGAAAGATTTTTTTAAAGTTATGGCATTTTCCTCCCATTTTGATGGTGCAGCAACCAAAGTTCATCAAAGAATTTAAATATTTGAACAATTTTTTAAAGAGACCCCCCAAATAATAATTCCTGTGAAGTTTGGTTGAAATTGGTCTAACAGTTTAGGGGGAGATGTTGTTTAAAGCTAAAAGTTAACGATGGACGGACAGAGTGATCAGAGGCATAATTTGAACAATCTTTGTAGAAGACCACTAGACAATGCTACACATTAAATATCAAAGCTCTAGACCTTTTAGCTCACTTCAAAGTTTAAAAAAAAATATCCCCTTGGTAGCCATGGCAACCAGAGTATGGCAACCAGAGTTCTGCATGGAGCAGGTGAGCTAAAAATGCAGTGGGTCCTCAAGATTGTTCTTAAATTTTGTTTGGTGACCTTGTTTTTAACCTACTACGACCCAAATTCTAACTTGATCTAGACAAACACATTGACTAAGTTTTTTAAAGATTAGACGAAAACTGTTGCCTCTAGGGAGTCAACAAGCAACTAATTGATAGCCAGTGGACGGAAGGGTGACACCCAAATGGCCATCAGATTATTTCACTTTGAACACTTTGTGCTCAGGTGATTTAAAATTACATCACAAGCAAAGTGAGCAGCTAAGGGTTAAACTAAATACATATCCATTCAGGCAAATAAGTATAAAACTGAATTTCAAAAATATGGTGTGGAAAACAATTTAAAAATAAAACATTTAAGGTAACATAGTCTAAATGAAGGAAATGGGCTACTTTAAAACACAATAATACAAGCATGATGAAATAAAAGTCTAGGGTAACCCACACACTGTAGAAAAAAGGTACTTGATGGTATAATAAATTCCACTTAATTGCCAATCTGATTATTGCTAACAATACTTTTTTTCATATTGCGGTGATACACAAACTGTTTTTTAGTTTTTCTCTGAATTGCAAAATGTGCTCCAATGCAAAAGATTACATTCCTTCACAAATAGGCTATGCAATTCAATAGAAATCACTGTATCTAGATAAGATAACCATCATTTTTCGAAGTATTAACTCGGTGTTTGTAACTTGACTCACAAGAACGATAATTCTTACGGTATTAAAAAGGAACATCACTCTTACTGGAGTGACAAGGAAGACAACTCATACTGGAGTGAAAAGGAGGATAGTTCTTACTCGAGTGACACGTATGATAACTCATACTAGAATGACAAGGAAAAGGAAGATAAATGTAACTGGAGTGAAAAGGAACTTGGCTCTTACTGGAGTGAAAAGGAAGATAAATGTAACTGGAGTAAAAAAGAACTTAGCTCTTACTGTAAACGAAGACACAATGAAAATATCTGTTAGACTGACAAGGGCTATTAATCTTACTTGAGTGACAAGGAAGATAACTCTAACAGGAGATTAAGATAACACTAACTAAAGTAACAAGGACAATAACTCTGAAGTAGATGCCAAAATCTTATCCAAAACTACATAATAGTGATCCACAGTTTAATTCCCGTTTAATATGTCAAATATTTACGGAGACATGCTTGACATTAAGTATGCAAGTCTAGGGCCATAACTCTTGTATTAAGTATCAGATGCCCAAAATGTAGGCCCTGTGAACAGCTACACATAGTGGTCAAATTTTCCATTAAGTATTATGGTGACTGCCACTACTATTGATTTGTTTTGTTTATTTGTAAGGTGTTTTACATTGCTTTCAACATTTTTCAATCTATATCAGGGCGTTTCCTGGGTAGGGGCGATACCAGTAACACTGGCACTTTTATCCTGACAGCAGCGAGTCAGTTGTAATGCTAACCCACAACCCTGAGGGGAAGGAGGGAAAGCCATTACTATCATTTTTAAAACCTGGCCGGGGATCGAACCTGCAAGCTCCCGCACCCAAGGCAGATGTTCTACCACTAAACCACTAAAGCATTTCATTATTATTGAAGATAAGTAGGTAATAATGTTAGGTTTTTTATGACATGGGCAATATTCTCGTATAACTCCTTATGTATACAAGTTTATGAAACTACATCGAGGTGGCATTTAAGTTTAAGACAGAAAGTCAAAATAAATTTGTTGAAGTATCCACAGATTGACAACATGGATGGATAAAACATAATGTAATGAGTCTCAGCGGGGTTACATGTTGAGCCATCACTGTTTGCACAGGTACCTTCTTGCTTAGTGCTTTGTAATACATGTCAGCAGTGTTCGGCAAAAAGGGGTCTTGTTGCGCCAGCCCCCATTTGGGCATTACATAAAGCATGTGGAATTAAAATTGTCCCACTATGTAGGCACATTCTGATGCATTTAAAGCAAAGAGTTTTAGAAACATTTTGGACAAAAGAGAGTAATAGTTCTTTTTCAGGCAATGTTTTCTACTCAGTTCTAAAATTGTACTTTCACTTAGAGCAATTTCAAATAGTTTCCCCAAATGGTTCCAAACTTGTCTGCTGAATATAAATATATAAGGGAAAAGGGTTGATTAAGCTAATTTGGACTCACCACATAAAGCTTTTGACAGAAACTATATCAAGGGCTTGTTACATATGGGTGGACAGGAAAGATTGTGTGTGTACAAAGGTGCCTGAGTCTTCCAGGCTAAGCCTGTCCAACATACAACCATTTTTGCAGCAGGCAAATTTGAAAACATTGTCTAAAAGTGTATATATGTGGGAAATGGTTAACCCTTTCCCTCATATGCCAATTCTGCAGCAGACGACTTTGAACATATTTTGTCAAAAAATAGAAAATCTCTATAATTGAATGGATAACTTATTACTAAAAGTAGAAAACATTTTGGCAAAAGAAGAAATTGCTCATTTTGAACTATTTCTTCTTTTGTCACTATATTTTCAGAAAGCCGTCTGCTCCAGAGGCGTCAGAAAGCGCCTTAATGTGGGACAGGGTTAACATAACATTATGCAACGAGACTCTTTTTATGCCCAATGCAGCTCATGTAATATACAAACTTATAGATTCAAGGCCGTCCCCCTTTCCAACAGAGAAAACGTCGGACAAGGAATAACGAAAGGGATAAAGGTTCGTAGGCCGGCGATATCTGTTCCCTGAAAATCAATTTGCATCTTTATATTCAAATTCACAAAGTATTAATTTGAATTAGAACAGGTAACTAAGAAGAGCTCCAGAAAAGAGGTAATTGTTTCCAGCCTTTCCAGAAATTCAATGAGTCTTCAAGGCTATTTCACCAATTCTCAACGACCAAAACTTAAGTTGAATGATTTCTTTTTAACCTTTTTCCACATATAGAAACTTTTAGACGCTTCTACATCAGACGACTTTTGTTAACATTTTGAGAAAAGAAGAACTTATGCACACATTTATAGAGGTAAACAATATTTTGACCCAGATGATTCTAAACAGGGGCGTAGCTTGGCAATAATCAATATGTAGGCCGTCTCGAGGGAAAATCAGCATTGTGGACTCTGCGTAAAGTATCGACCCGGATCAGCCTAAGCATGCCACACAGGCGTACCCGGATATACACTTTTCGCCTCCTGTGGATTTTCTGTTTCAGGAATCACTACTCTATCTATCCCCCCTTTGACGGAATGTGTCGGCCGGATCAGTCTGCGCGGACAGCGCAGGCTGATCTGGTCGATACATTACGCAGATGTGTATCAACGCAGCTGCATTTTGGGGCATTTTTAGAAAAAATATGTAGGCACATGCCGAAAGGGAGCTACGCCCTTGCTAAAGTCATCTGCTGCAGAATTGCTGTATGAGCTGAAACCTGGCAATGAAAAACATGATTAAATCCTCACAACATTTATAGAAAACAATTTAACCCTTTCCCACATATAGAGCCTTTCTGAATGAAGCCTCTGCGGCAGATGACTTTTGAAATCATTGTGACAAATGAAGAAATTGCTCAAAACAAGCAATTTCTCCTTTTGCCACAATATTTTCATATATTTTTGTCCACATGTTACCAAAGTCATCTGCTGAGGATTTGATGCATGTGCGAAAGGGTTAAACCAAGACCAGAATGTACAAACAAGTAATCTAATCTTGATCTGCAATGTATGCCTTTTTTTCCGACACACATTCAAAAAAATAACTGAAGAATATAACGATATTTACGCGTCATCTGTATACATGTATTTTTTAGGTTTCAAGGACTTTTCATGAATGTCATTTTACATAATATGATATGTAATGTATAGCCAATACAATTTATAAATTACAATAATATTTTTTTTTACAAAGTTTGACTTTTCTATCTAAAACATTATATGTCCATATTGTTAAAACTAAAAGCTTATAACATTTTTTCAAAGCTATTCATAATTTTTCTTTCATATATGGAGGTTTTCCATATTTTTGTCCAGATGTTTTCAAAGTCGTCTGCTGCGGATTTGTTGTATGCAGAAAAGGTTTAACCCTTTCCCTCATACGACAATTCTGCAGCAGACGGCTTCAAACGTATTTTGTCAAAAAATAGAAAATCTCCATAATTGAATGGATAACCTATGACAAAAAGTGGAAAACATTGTGGCAAAAGGAGAAATTGCACGTTTTGTGCAATTTCTTCTTTTGTCACTATGTTTTCAAAAAGCCGTCTGCTGCAGAGGCGTCAGAAAGCGTCTATATGAGGGAAAGGGTTAACATTAGATCAACTAAACTAGAGAGCCATTAGGCCCTGGATTGCTCACCTGAATATATGCACCTAAGATAAGATTAATATTTACAGGTCAATACATTTTTTCTAGCTAATGTGATCTATTCCTTTCCTACATAGAATGACTGCAATATATATATATATATATATAAGCATAGAAGTCATACCAGGGCCATGTTCTCAATGAATATAAGGAATTCTAGACCCACCTTCTGATGGCAATGTTTAAATACATAAAGAAATCTATCCCTAGCTTATGGTTGCCATGTTTTCACACATAAGGGAATCTATCCCTAGCTTATGGTTGCCATGTGTTCACACATAAGGGAATCTAGCCCCACCCTTTGGTCGCCATGTTTTCACACATCAAGTAATCTAGACACACTATGTGGTCACCATGTTTTCACACATAAAGGAATCTAGACTCACTCTCTGGTCACCATGTTTTCACACATAAGAGAATTTAGCCTCACTATGTGCACGGTCCCCATGCTTTCACACATAAGGGAATCTAGCCCCACCCTGTGGTCGCCATGTTTTCACACATAAGAGAATTTAGCCAAACCCTATGGTAGCCATGTTTTCACACATAAGGGAATCTAGCCCCACCCTGTGGTCGCCATGTTTTCACACATAAGGGAATCTAGCCCCACCCTGTGGTCGCCATGTTTTCACACATAAGGGAATCCAGCCCAACCCTATGGTAGCCATGTTTTCACATATACGGGAATCTAGCCCAACTCTCTGGTGGCCATATTTTAACCCAATCAAGATGATTTGAACTGTACTTTCAGACAATATTTCTTCATAAAGTAAACATTTGAAGGTATTATAGGGAAAACAAGTCCCATCCTGTAGGGAACATGTTTTTTAACTGATCAAATTAATTAAACTGATCAAAATAATTTAAACAATTTTGGAAGACGTTTATGATTATTCTGAAATCAGGTCAGTAGTTTTGGGAGAAGCAGCTATTGTTTATTTCCCCTTGCTAATGCCATTGCAACAAGAGTTCTGCATTACATTTATACATTCTTTGATACAAGGTACAACCTTATGAAGTTGGTTGAAATTAGTCCAGTGGTATAAGACATGTGGTTTTAAAGAAATTCTTCATGCCACCACTGCAGATAGGTACAATTTGATCACAACAGCTCACCTTGAGCATTTCATGCACAGATGAGCTAAAAAGGCTAACAAGAAGCACATACTAATTCCTTTCAAACTAATTTAGATTAGTCTAATTTTAAGTCATCTACAGAAAATGACCAAATTTCTAAAATAGAATTTTTGATCATTGTTCGAAAAAGAGAAATTAATCTTTATAACCCTTTCACATGTGTCGACGTATTTTGACGCATTTTCAGCAAACAAATTTTGAAAACATTGTGGCAGAAGGAGTCCTTCAACTCTATTTGATAACTCTTGATTTTTAAACATCTTCTGAAACAGGGGTGTCGATTTTATCTTTTTATTTATAAGTTGGTGATTACAATGGGAAAGTTCCCACAAACAATAGTATATATATATATATATACATATACAAAAAAGTAAAAAGTCTCCGTAAATGTGAGTTTCATTATTTTAAACACTATTGATAACATTTACAGTGGCTTGAGAAATTACTCATTATGAGTAAATTTTTCTTTTGCCGAAATGCTTTCAGTAGACGTCTGCTGCATAGGCGTAAGAAAGTGTCTGTATGTGGGAAATGGTTAAAAATTAATACTGCCCTATTGTGGTGCACTTGAGCCCTTTCCCTAATAACCCGAATAACCCTACTCAAGATATAGACTCATTCTGATGCCTCCTAAAATGAGTTTAATTATTTCATATACATGTAGTTGAAAACATTGTGGTTAACCCTTTCCCACATACGACAATTCTGCAGCAGACGACTTTGAACGTATTTTGTCAAAACATAGAAAATCTCCATAATTAAATGAATAACCTATGACTAAAAGTGGAAAACATTGTGGCAATAGGAGAAATTGCACGTTTTGTGCAATTTCTTCTTTTGTCACTATGTTTTCAAAAAGCTGTCTGCTGCAGAGGCGTCCGAAAGCGTTTATATGAGGGAAAGGGTTAAAGGAGCAATTTCTTCTTTTGACATAATTTTGTTCAAGATCATCAGATTCTGCTGCATAGGTGTCAGAAAGCGACTGTATGTTGAAAAGCTTAAAGTCTCCTACAAAGTTTTCTACTTTTTATCAATATTATGTTCATATTTGTCAAATTTTCATTCTTTTCTTAAGTTTACTTTTCCATTTGTAATTTATTCAAATGTTTCTGTTTTGTAAAGTATAATATGATTGTACAAATGCGGCAAGAGAAAATGAATGGTAAAACCTGTCTTACCAATGCCAGAATGCGTCTCTATAATTATGTGGGAAAGGGTTTAAGTTATTTACAGCATGTATTTGGTTAAATGATCCTAGTTTGGTAATATTTCATCACATTCACTTTGATTAAATATATATTTCTAAAAGAACAAGTAACTGGATTGCAAGCAATACCATAGTCCCCTACTGGTTTGCACTAAGTCCAAAAAGGGGCATAACTCATTAAAAAATTGACGAAATCCCAGAAAACGCGAACTTGATCTGTGACACATGATTACAAAGGCATATACAAAATTTCAGCTCAATACCTCAAAGCATGTAGAAAAAAAGTGCGGAAAACGAATATTCTAAGTCCAAAAAGGGGCATAACTCATTAAAAAATTGACGAAATCCCAGGAAACGCTAACTTGATCTGTGACACATGATTACAAAGGCATATACAAAATTTCAGCTCAATACCTCAAAGCATGTAGAAAAAAAGTGCGGAAAACTGATTTGCCGGACTGACTGACTGACTGACTGACAGATGGACTGACGGACGGAGTGCAAACCTAATAGTCCCCTTCGGCACGCCGGTAGGGGACTAAAAAGTGTCAAACAGACCCTTATTTAACTTTAACCCTTTCCCACATATAAGCACTTTCTGAAGCCTCTGCAGCAGACGACTTATGAAAACATTGTGACAAAACAAGATATTGCTCAAAACAAACAAACAAGCAAACCTTTCTCAAGCGGTGTTTAAATGCATATGATTGAAGAGCTCTAGATAAGCGTTGTTTTGCATTTTCTTTTAATTCCTTATGTCAGTCATCTTCGAACCCTATGTTGTGGGTACTCAAAAGAATCCTCAAAACCATCAACAGGTTTGGTTGGATAAAAAGAGAGATATTGTGGGGAAAAGAGCTGTAAACTCCTCCTTATCTGGACCTATGTGATTGTATGTATACAGGTGATATTTCAATGCAGGTTTTACTGTTTATATGACCTTTCAGACTCTTCTTTGCTAAAAACATTTGAATAAAAGACAAGAAAATTTAGAAAAGAAATTTTAACTTATATAAAATTGAATGGTGGGCTAATTCTAGAGGCACCAAAAGTTGTCTAGATCATGTGAAAACATATGTAGTTGACTTAATATTACAATATAGGATGTGACAAGTCTATGCAGTATATTGTGTGAATGTTTTTAGCTCATAATTTTACATCATGTATCATGTGCTTACCAAAGGACAGTCTTTGTATTTTAGCTACAGGTATATGAAACAAGAGGTTCATGAAGCCCTGGACCGCTCACCTGAGGATGAGCTCTTTAACCCACATACAACAAATCTGCAACAGATGACTTGGAAAACAATCATGCAATAACATGAAAAATCACTTTAAATGAAAGTATGAATACTGAAAAAAGTTGAAAACATTGTGGCAAAAATTGCCCGTTTTGAATGTTTTCAAACGTCATCTGCTGCAGAATCGCCAGAATGCATCTACAAGTGGGAAAAGGTTAACCCTTTCCCTCATATAGATGCTTTCTGATGCCTCGGCAGCAGACGGCGTTTTGAAAACATAGTGACAAAAGAAGAAATTGCACAAAACGTGCAATTTCTCCTTTTGCCACAATGTTTTCCACTTTTTGTCATAGGTTATCCATTCAATTATGGAGATTTTCTATGTTTGACAAAATACGTTCAAAGTCGTCTGCTGCAGAATTGTCGTATGAGGGAAAGGGTTAATACAAGATAAGATCTTACAAGACAAAAGAGTACTATCATCAATGCAACTAAATGATTTCCGTCGTAAAGTGAATCTACATTTCAAATGCAACATGTCCTAATCTCTTCGGACAATTTAAACTGACTTTGTAAAGGGAAAGGAACAATTCTGCCGAATTATCTTAAAATAAGACAGGGGGTCTTTGAATATGGCTGGATATTTTTAGTGGAGGATAACTTCAGGAATGATTTCGTAAAAAATATCTTGAAATATTAAAGCCATTTCAGGAGATTTTTTTTAAAGTTTTGTTTTGTTATTTTTACTCCTTTTTAATGGCGCAGTAACAAAAGGTATGAATTTAATTGAATTCTTTGACAAAATTGATCAGCAAAGGAAAATTCCAGTGTAGTCTGGCTGCAACGGACCCAGTGATTTTACGAGATAGTGTTTACAGAATTGTTGGCAATCACAAACATAGGACAAAGGGTGATCAGAATAGCGCACATTGAGCAGTTTGTGTTCAGTTGAGCTCAAAATAAAGGTCTCTTAACTTTTAATTCAGGGATGTGATCAGATCACTGCAAGCTAGCTGCTAATGGTAGCAAATTAAACCCATCAAATTATAGGGTTTGTACTAGCACCTAGTTAAACCATTAAACTAAATCTGCAGCAGGCAGCTTTGAAAACATGCGGTTGAAAACATTGTGGGAAAAGGAGAATTTTCTCAGTATTAGCAATTTGACATTTCACCACAATGTTTTCAAAAGTCATCTGCCGGGGATGTGTCTACAATTGGGTAAATAATACTCTTTGGTACTGCCTATCTGATCTCACCGCTGATATGATACCCTACTGTAAATAAATGAGTGATTGGTTTCAACAATTGTTCAATTATATCACTGTATATATCAGTTTATCCTGACACCAGCCAGTCGGTTGTTATGCTAACCCCACAATCCTGAGCACCAAGGAGGGCATCCATTACTACCATTTTTTAAGTCTTTGGTATGACCCAGCCAGGGATCAAACCCGCTACCTCCCACAGCCAAGGCAGATGTTCTACCACAACACCACCGAGGCGAACTATATATAAAGAAAAAAGTGTTATCTCTCAAGAATAATGCACACAAGTACAAGAACAAATGCTCATCTGATTTTTTATAAAATCCAAGAATGGCAATAACTTTAGCAAAATGCCTTATACATTCATGTTCCCTATATTAAACAGGCATATAAACCCTTTCCCACATACAATTTATTTTGCAGCGGCCAACTTTGAATACATCTTGGCTAAAATATGAAACAACTCTATAATTGTAGAGTTGAAAACATAGTGGCAAAAGGAGAAATTGCTCATCATATGCAAATTCTCTTTTTGCCACATTCTTTCAGAAGTCAGAAAGCGTTAAGATGCTCAACATGTACATATATTTCAAAACCATACCTTAAATAGTCAAAGAGAAAGATGCAGTATTTAACCCTTTCCCAAATACAACAAATCTGCATCAGACAACTTAGAAAACAAACAAAAATATCAAATTATTTTAACCCTTTCTCTCATATAGACGCTTTCTGACGCCTCTGCAGCATACAGCTTTTTGAAAACATAGTGAGAAAAGAAGAAATTGCTTAAAACAAGCAATCTCTCCTTTTGACACAATATTTTCCACTTTTAGTCATAGGTTATTCATTCAATAATAGAGATTTTCTATTTTTTTTTAAAATATGTTCAAAGTCGTCTGTTGCAGAATTGTCGTATGAGGAGAAGGGTTAAAGCTCTCTCGCACATGTCAAATCTGCAGCAGACAACATTGAAAACATAAAGTAAAGAACATTAAATTGTATTGAATAAAGTTGAAAATAATGAAGCAAAAGAAGAATTGCTGATTACTATTTCTATCTTTGCTACAATGGTTTCAAAAAGTTGTCTGCGGCAGAGGCATCAAAATATGTTTTCAACTCTATCCAATAATTATACTGTCATTTAAGTTAATTTTCCATATGTTTGCTCAGATTATTAAAAAGTTGCCTGCTGCAGATTTGCTGCAAATTTGTTGTACTTGGGAAAGGGTTAACCTAGAATATAAATTATCCATAGAACTCAAGTACATGTAGAATCATATTAATAGTATTGGTCTGCTTAATTTTGACATTGTACTAAGTAATAAATAAATCAAGTTGTTTGAAAATAACAATTCATAGGGAATAATATTATGTTGCAGGAGCCATACCTTGCTTTGTATTGTACAAATAGGTTCATGGCAAAAAAAATAATCTTGCAAGACTGAAGGTCGACAGAGATGTCAAATTGTCCATGCTCCAAGAAGACAATACAAAGCGGACTATTCCTACAGAAACATAATTTTCCTTTTATGATATACCTAGTATTTAACATTTAAAGACAGAAGACGGAAACATTACACAATCTTTTATATTTTCAATAACGAAGTAACACAATTTATACACAAAAAAAAAATCAAATTTATGAATTGCGTATGAATCACACCCAACTACCGCAATTTGATTGATGTGAAATCTTGTTTCAATGACGTCACATCATATTTCAGTGACCAACAATTAAAATATGTTTAATTTAAATTTGTTGTGATGTTTTTGCACATGACAATCTGCATGTATTTGCACCAGAAAATGTGCAGGTATATAACTAAATTTCAAAACGAAAATTAATTGTTGAAAGTAGAGGCCACTCGCCTAAAACAGCAAATATACAGGTATTAAGTTCACATAGAGTTGTGTATTAATATGATATATTTATATACTTTTAAAATATTAATCAACCAGTGACTTTTGTTATTGGATAGTGGAATCTTTTACTTCCATTAAAACTTAAATACATTTTGCGATCTTTTTTTATAATAACACTACTTTTGCTTTTCGGCAGGTTGTAAAAACTTCTCATATCATCTTGACCCTTTTACCATGCATAAAATAAGGTCCGTCTTTCTGCAAGCCATTGGTCACAAACTACATGGTATTCATTTTCAACTGTTAAAATATCTTTATGAATTCAACCATAACTACAAATGCGATTCTTGTTTTCAAATTTATAAATTAAATGGCTTCCTAAATTGTATGTTAAATTCATCGAAATTTTGAGACAGATCTAGCTACCAACAGATATCTGTCTGGATTCAACAAAGAATAAAAATGTTTTCAAAGATTACAATGTGATGAACTATTTTCATTTTCTTGTAAATATTGAAAGGAACAATCACTTATATGTCTCTGCTACAAACTACTTTATAACATCATGGCAAAAGGAGACATTGTTCATAATGAGCAATTTCTCCTTTATCTCAATGTTTTCATTGGTGATTTAATTTCCTTACCAGAAGGTTCCAGATGGCAGATTTGTTGCATGTTGGATAAGTTTAAAGGAAGGTGTTTTTTATCAAAATCTGTTTTTCAGCTAGCATACAGTAAATTTAAGCTGTTATTCTGAGATTAAAGGGACTGAATCCCATATGAGAAAAAAGCGGAAAAAAAAGAAAATTGTTAAAAATTGCTATTACCTTGATGTTTTTGCACGTCAGGCATTGAGATTTGCTGACTGATGTACTACAATATATGCACACTATTAATATTGCGGAGATTTTTCGTTATTTTGCATTGTAAAATCTACTGGGTTAGTAACCCAGTAAATCTAAAAATATCGCTGTATACTTATCACGTGATCACTACAACCGAATTGACAATCTCCTTCCCAGAGTTGTTGTTCCTTACACTCATGCATACATGAATGTAATGAGTCGATAGTGTTAGAGATTGCCGAATTGAATCCATAAATTCAAATGAGCAAGAGGAAATTCCACGGTATTTTTAAACGGGAAAACACGGAGCGGATGTTTTTTTAACTGCTTATTTCCTATGAAATAATGAAAAACAAGACTTTATACGACCTTCTACAACATTCCGTTACATATATATCAACATATTTTGGAGTATAAAATATAACGATTTTGGACCATTATGGTGTTCAGTCCCTTTAACTGCAGATGTCAGACAAATTTGACATGAGCCTGTCTGTGTTTTTAACCCTCTTTCCCATACACAACAAATCTGAAGTGGACAACCTTGAAAACATCTTGGCTTAAAAACATAAAAACTCTCTGTAAATGAGAGCTCAATAATTAAATAAAGTTGAAAACATTGTGGCAAAAGAAGAAATTGAGCAATATGACCATTTTCTACTTTTGCCAAAATGTTAAAAAAATGTTGCTGGCTGTAGAGGCTCAAGACAGTGTCTATGAGGTCAAAAAAAGATCATGCCCTCATTTAATCCATGTTAATAATGAAAATAATTTATATTTGTGCAACAATTTTCTCGAAAATTATCTAGTTAATATTTTGTCTGTTTTGGTTATTAAAAAAGCAGATTAATAGCCTTGTTACTTTGACATTAATACACAAAATTTCACCTATAATCAGATAATTGGTGTGATAGACTGAAAACGAGATGTTATTACAACCTGTTTGCAAGAAGCCATCTCTAAAAACTAGAATTGTCACTAAATGTGACTTAATTAATTCTTCATAAACAGCTATGATTGTATGAACAATGTATAAGTTCCAAGAGAACCTATAAATCTATTGACTGGCCAACAAATCCCCTGATTCTAAATTCTGACAAACAGGCCTGGTGAGGATATAAAACTCCCCTTGATTAGAGCAATAGCAAGTCATATAATAGTGAAATACCTAGAGATCCATCCTTAATATCGCTTTCCTCCAGGCTGTGACTTCTACTCTCCTCATACGGCTTTTTTGGATCACTACCTGTAACGGAAGTGACGAAGGTTTGATTAACCCTTTCCCACATAGGACAAATCTGCAGCAGACGACTTTAAACATATTTTGTCAAAAAATAGAAAATCTCTTTAATTGAATGGATAACCTGACTAAAAGTGGAAAACATTGTGGCAAAACGAGAAATTGGTAGTTTTGAGCAATTTCTTCTTTTGTTACTATGTTTTCAAAAAGCCGTCTGTTGCAGAGGCGTCAGAAAGCGTCTTTATGAGCGAAAGGGTTAATGATCAATCAAGTGGATGTCAAACAATGACAAGAGAGTGTTTTAAGTAAGATGTTGTTTAAACCAGCTCACACATTTTGAAGCAATATATAGCAGCAGACGACTTTTGAAAACTTTTGAAAACATTGTGGCCAAAGGTGAAATTGCTCATGATGAGCAATTTCTCCTTTGGCCACAATGTTTTCAACTCTTTTTAATAATTAAAAACTGATTTATGAAGATTTTTCATGTTTTTTGCAAAACATTTTCAAAGTCGTCTGCTGCAGATTTGTTGTATGTGGGAAAGGGTTAAAGAAATTGTAAACATCACACTTCTGAGGACACACATCAGACACCAGGTGAGCTATCAAGAGCACCGCGGAGCAAAGACCAACGTGCATCTGTTTTCTTTTAAGTCGAAAAAGGGCCATCATTACTGAATAATTATTCAAGCCACAGCTATGTGACTTGGTGAAGACATGTGTATTGTTCCAAGGAATATGTGTACCAAGTTTCCTTTGAAAATGTTGAACAATTTCTGAGTTATGAGGTCACATTTTTTTAATGTGCTGGTAAATTAAACTGGGGGCAGCGATTTAGGCGATGTCTATATTTAGAATTTTGCAATTAGCTTGCGCAGCTAGGAAATAAAGATTTTGCCATTGTGGTACATGGCCACCTAAGGAACAGTTTTGTGAAATTATTTTGAAATTGGGCTTACAGTTTATGAAGAGATGGCATTGAATGGTTTTTTTTTTTTTTTCCGCTAATTTTTTTTGGCAAAAACGAGGGCATATTTTTGCTATATAAAAGTCAGAGTAATGAAACTTTTGTCAGTGTCCTCATCTTATAACCCCAAAGACAGCAATGGAGTTTAAACAAATATTCCTAGTAGTTAAAAATGTGACAAAACTTGAAATCAGTTACCAGAATTTTGCAAAATAATAAAGAGCCTCATTTGAAAATTTACAAGCTAAGGTTAACCCTTTCCCACACAACTTTGAAAACATAGTTGCAAAAAATACAGAAAACCTCCAAAAACAAAAGTGTAAAATTACTGAAAAGAACTAAAAAACTATAGCAAGGAGAATTTGCTTATTACCAGCAATTTCTCCTTTTGTCACAGTATTTTCAAAAGTCGCCTACTGCAGAAGCCTCAGAAAGTGTCTACATGTGGGAAAGGATTAAAGGTATTTTGACAAGGGTTTGAATGATAATAATCCGAACCTGAGACCATTACATAACCATAGTCAAAGAATGGTAGAAATCCATGACAATTACTGAGCTATAGCCCATACATATGAAATTTTAATACAAATATAAAGCCTACCCCTCCTTGTTGAAGAGCCACAAGCTGTAATGTTGATGGGAAGTGACGATATCATTCCCGCAGATTTTGGTCGTTGGGGCTCCACTGTCCGATCACTGTCTGTCTGACTTGATGAATCTTTTACCTATGAAAGGTAGGCAACATTAGACAGACATACGATATATGATAATTCACGAAGTTGGTTATACGGTCGCACCTGTTCTAAAGACCACCTTGGGAGAGAAATTCCCTGTCTATAGTGACCATATGTTTAGCTTCAGAATAACTCAATTTCTGCATAAATGTCCCTGCCAATAAAGGCCAACTGTGAACAAAGACCGAGAACAAATAGATGTCTTATCATGCAAGTGTGGTCTTTATACACAGGTTCCACTGTATATGTAACCTTCAATGATAGCCTATATTTTACTGAAAGTTAAGCAAGTTCGATAGCTTAT
Organism: Serripes groenlandicus; assembly: GCA_031761405.1. Classification (NCBI taxonomy): domain Eukaryota; kingdom Metazoa; phylum Mollusca; class Bivalvia; order Cardiida; family Cardiidae; genus Serripes; species Serripes groenlandicus. The sequence continues at coordinate 217,005,544 of JASEVX010000001.1, forward strand.
AATAACCATTTTTATTGTCAGCTTCCCTCAGACTTAATGCTTTCACACATACAGACAGTTTCTGATGCCTTTGCCGCAAACAATGTTGGTTAATATTGTGACAAAAGGAGGAATTGCTCATAATCATAATTTCAACTTTATTCAATAATTAAACTCATTCGACAAGATTTTTGTATCTTTGGCGAAATATTTTCAAAGTCGTCTGCAGCAGATTTGCTGTATGTGCTAAAGGGTCAAGCTGTATTTATAACATTCAAAATGTTGACCTCCTGACTGATGATGGGATTCAAACCAGAGACCTATATAGGTACACGGTCATGGTCTGGAATGTGCATCTAAATTCCTCAATGAAAGTTCATTAATTGAAGAGAGTTGAAAACATTGTGGGAAATAGGAGAAATTGCTCATTATAAACAATTTCTCCTTAACTCACAAAATGTTCATAAGTTCTCTACTACAGAGGCGTCAGAAAGTGTCTATATGACGGAAAGGGTTAAAATCATTTTAAATTCATTTGAAAGTAACACAATTTGGTTATACCAATCAGAAATTGTATTACTTTTAAAATTAGATTATTCTACAAATTTAGACTTAGAATGAACTTGGCATAATTGGTTAATATCGATGAATAAAAACCGCACCTACCTTTTCATCTCCCCAGTCCCACTCTGGTATGTCTGGGTCGGGTGATTTGGGCTCTGGGACTCCCCTCAAATCCTGAAAATACACCAAAAGAATGCATTGACCTATGACTTATGACAATGGATCTTGTTTCAGGGCAAAAGTTAATTAACCCTTCCCGCAACTTCAGACATATTCTGACGCCTCTGTAGCGGATGACTTTTGAAAATATTATGGCTCATAATGAACAATTTCTCCTTTTGCCACAATGTTTTTAACTCTATTTTATGTTTAAGGCTTATTTTATAGAGTCAATGGCTGCTCAAACCCGTTCTAGATGGCAACAGGGATGACCCCTCTCTCTCTCTCTCAAGATCGATCAATCGATTGAAGATTTTCTACTTTTTTCCTTTAATAATACCTTAATTTATAGACATTTTCTACTTCAATCCTTTATTAGTACCTTAATTTGTAGAGATTTTCTACTTTTTTCCTATAATAATACCTTAATTTGTAGAGATTTTTTCCCCGGTTTTGTCCAGATGTATAAAAAGTCTGTATGCTGCAGAATTGAAGTATGTGGAAAAGGGTTAAAACTTTCCTCAATTGTGATACATTTAAAACATCTGAGAGAAGAAATCTGAACAAGAGCGCCGTCAAGCAATAGCCAACGCTCGTTCATTTTTTTCTATGTCGAAAAAGGGTACATGTATAACTGAATATTATTAAAGCCAGAGTGATGTGAGTTGGTATAGACATGCATATTGTACCTAGGAACATGTTTACCAAATTTCATTTGAAAATGTTGAATGGTTTTTGAGAAATGAGGTAAGGTTATAGTTTTGTGACAACGCAGACAAAGCTGACAAAGTGTCAAATGTCATCATTTATGATGGAAAAGACTATGAGTGATTGAGGAGATGAGGTAACGGTAAACTGATTCTATTATCTGATTATGCTGCTCTTAATCCTTTCAGTCATACAGCATATCTGCAGCAGACCACTTAGATTACATCCAGGCAAATTCTCTATAAATGAAGGCTTAACCATAAAATAGAGCTGAAAACATTGTGACAAAAGGTATATTTTGCAACAAAAGGCGTCAAAAAGCGTTTGAATATGGGAAAAGGTTATAACTATTCCAAACAAAATTACAAACCACGGTATAATATTTAGACAGTATGAAACACCACAGTATAATATTGAGACAGAATAAAAACACCACAGTATAATATTGAGACAGTATAAAACACCACAGTGTAATATTGAGACAGTATAAAACACCACAGTATAATATTGAGACAGTATAAAACACCACAGTATAATATTTAGACAGTATGAAACACCACAGTATAATATTTAGACAGTATGAAACACCACAGTATAATATTGAGACAGAATAAAAACACCACAGTATAATATTGAGACAGTATAAAACACCACAGTGTAATATTGAGACAGTGTAAAACCACCACAGTATAATATTGAGACAGTATAAAACACCACAGTATAATATTGAGACAGTATAAAACACCACAGTATAATATTTAGACAGTATGAAACACCACAGTATAATATTTAGACAGTATAAAACACCACAGTATAATATTGAGACAGTATAAAACCACCACAGTATAATATTTAGACAGTATAAAACACCACAGTATAATATTGAGACAGTATAAAACCACCACAGTATAATACTTAGACAGTATGAAACACCACAGTATAATATTTAGACAGTATGAAACACCACAGTATAATATTGAGACAGAATAAAAACACCACAGTATAATATTGAGACAGAATAAAAACACCACAGTATAATATTGAGACAGTATAAAACACCACAGTGTAATATTGAGACAGTATAAAACCACCACAGTATAATATTGAGACAGTATAATACACCACAGTGTAATATTGAGACAGTATAAAACACCACAGTATAATATTGAGACAGTATAAAACACCTTGAGGACGTATAGTAGAGGGTATTTAGGGCCAAAAGTGGTAAATAAAGGAATTAAATCCTACAGAAATGATTTTTGGTGTGTGCAATCTATATAATGTGTGGAGGTCACAACCCGGAATCTACTAAAATCTGCTGGTGCGTTTCCTTTATTTTTGGGGTAAAACGATGAAAATTGAAACAAAACTGGGGATTTCTGGAATCCATCCATAGCATGTTTACTTTAATTCTGAGTAGTTCAAAACTTGGTATTTTAGTACTTGACTGTCATCTTGTATTTATATACAGATTTATCATCAGATCAAATCAGTAAAAAATCCAATATGGCCGCCCAAATTCAAAATGGCCGACCGAAAAACATGATTTTATAGCAATAACATTGTTTTTAACGCTATAACCACTTCTAAATTGCACTCTTTCCTCTTAAATGTATTATCAACTCTAAGATAATTGCATTAAGGTTCAAATCAGTATCGAATATGACAGACAGCGTTATATATTTATCATTTAACGGTTCTTTTCACGGCTCTTTTCGCGATTATTTTCACGAAGTTCAGTGACTGCTAGCAAGTGTACCGGTAAGTTCTTCACGGAATTGTAATAGTTTCATACTGTTCTTACTACTGTTTATTTCTGACGTGTTATCTAAAACCGAAAAGATAAAACATCTCCGTTGTTCACTATGTGAAATAAAGTTCCATAATTCCTAGAAATGACAATATATTCCAAACCATTGCCATAAACCATACCTTTTAATCAACTCTGCTGAACTAGATATATAACTAGATGTATATAACACTCACTGTAACATAAGTTGATGACAGTTTGATTTTAAACATTAAAATATAACAAACAAACTTATGTATTGTTCTGGATAGAATAAAATAATGACACAGTTGTGTCCCTTTACTTGTAAGCCGCCATTAGAATAAATGCAGATGACAATTTATTGATTTTTGAAAATCATCCTCACTAGATTATCCCTGGTTTTAAGCCATTGCCAGTGGTAAGTTAACTTGCCTTAATAAATACATTTTCTCCCTTTTAATTACTGATAACATTTTTTACTTGATAAATGCCTAGAATGTGATGTTACGGGAAAAATAAAAGTGTAGTAGTAGTCGGATATGAAGAGTAACCAGATAATTTTTAAATTTAATTATAGTTAAACGCCATCTTTACTCAAAATCTTATGTAATTGTACGTTAGTTTGCTGAAGAATTAACAAAGTTCAATTTTATTAATTTTCAGATGTTTTGTAGACAAAAGTCGAGACAATTGAATCCCGAAACTTCCTGCGACCTTCATGTTAGAGCTCACACAGTGAACCTTTTTCATAAATTGAAGGTAAATGCATTTGCACAGATATTTAATCCTATTATTATTATTTTCCTGCCTATTGTAAATGATGTAATACATATATATAGTTGCAAGAAAATGTGTATATATCACTGTAATACATTTTTTCATCTATGCAATATATATTCCAATCATCTTGTATAGAGAGGCAATAGAGAACTTAGTCAATTCTAAGGGTCTGTTTATAGCCATAATAAAATCCTGTCTGCAGTAATCAATATATTACTTCTCATAATTATGTTTTGCTACAAAATTAGTTATTTTTTTAATTATGTGTGATTCACTTTTTTTCTCTACAGGTTATCGTAACTGCTGACAGTTTAACAAGACAATGAAAAGGGAATTTAGACGATATCTTGGTGCTGATGGTAATCTATTATGCTGGAAACATTAAGACAGATAAGTATAATCGATACTATAAATAATGGAGCAGTCATCAAGTGACACTGGTATTTGTGTTATTTGCAATGAATCACTTGATTCGGGTGAAACTTCTATATTGACTGAAAAAGGAAAAGTTGGTATTGAGAAAGCAGCTGAAGAGAGAAACGAGACCATATTGATAAAAGAAGGAGAAAGAATACATACTGACTGTAGAAAAAGATACACAAATTCAAGAAACATTGCGTTAAAACGTAAAGAAAGAAATGAGGGTATCAGTGGTGAAAGTGAACATATTCATTTAAGATCTAAAATTACATTTTCATTTCAAGAAGATTGTCTATTCTGTGGTAAGTCAATTGAGCAAACATCTAGGATTAAAGAATATAAAGAACATTATAAAGTTAGATCATTTGAATTTCAAACTGAAATATGTGACAAGGCAAAGGAACGAAAGGATGATTGGGGACACGAGGTATTAGCTCGAATTGAATATTCGCGTGATTTACATGCTTCTGATGCACTGTATCACCAAACATGCAGTATAAAATTCAGAACAGGACAAGATAAGCCATTGAATATTCCAGAATCAGCCAAGAAAAGACGTCTGTCTGTAAAAGGAAGACAGAAAGATACAGTACGCGAGAACGCATTCATGAAAGTTGTAAACTATCTTGAAAGAAATGATGATGAGCAAATTACTTTGTCAGAACTGGTAGAAAAGATGGTTGAATATTTGGATGGAGAAGGTGAAAGTTTTTCATCTAAGTGGATGAGAAAACGTCTCGAGGATCATTTTGCAGATGACATAGTTATTTCATCAGTTAAGAAGAAAGAAAATGTTGTTACGTTTAGAAGAAAGGCGTCGAAGATATTATTTGAATTTCATAAACTGCCAAGAAACATTGACCCTGAACATGAGAAAATGAATGTAGTAAAAGCAGCTGCAGAATTAATAAAGAGTGACATCAAGAGTTGTAACTCAGCAAAAGAAATGTATCCATCTCCAGACGATATTGATGTTCAGAACTCTCTAGCATATTTACCAGACTCTTTAAGACATTTGTTAGAAGTTATGTTTGTGGGTAAGGACACAGATAAGAAAGTTGCAGCAATTGGCCAAGCGGTGATGCAGGCAGTAAGACCAAGGATGATACTTCCGCCACTTCAGATAGCTGTTGGTATTCAATTACACCAACATTTCAATTCCAAATTTGTGATTGAAACCCTTCACAATATTGGATTCTGTAGTACCTACAAAGAAGTTCAACGATATGAACAAAATGCCGCAGTTGGGAACGATTCCGAAATACCTCAAACTACCACTGAACAATTCATACAGTATGTGGCGGATAATGTTGACCACAACATTCAGACTATTGACGGCCATGGAACTTTCCATGGGATGGGAATAATTGCATCAGCTACACCAGGTGGCAGAGCACTACGACACATTCCTAGACGGAAGATATCAGTCAGTGAATTGAACACTATTGGAAAAATCAATATCTCATTCTACAGTCCACGATAGTGTTCTGATATTGTCTACAAACCATTGCTCGATATGTCAGATGTCAGAGATGATACAGCAAATTTAGATATATTGTGGAAGACAACTTGGCTACTACAGGCTAACCGAACATCGTGGAATGGAACCATGCAAATGCTCAACACTAATGGGGATTATCCTGGCAAATCTTCGATAATGTTCATGCCAATGATAGACCTTAACCCAACTGATGAAACATGTATATATTCTACACTATGTTGGGTAAGTGAGCACGCCAAGAGATATGACGCTACTCCAGTTTTGACATTCGATCAGCCGTTGTGGTTTAAAGCTACTATGATCATCAGTTCAGAACCTACCAACAGTGATTTAAGTAAAGTAGTTGTCCGTTTAGGGGCATTTCATACGGAGATGAGTTTCCTGGGTGCAATCGGTCATATAATGAATGATTCAGGACTAGACCAAGTACTAACAACAGTTTATGGAGAAAATGCTGTAGGTCATATGCTTTCTGGTAAAGCTGTAGCTAGAGCACTAAGAGGTCATGGAATAGTCCATATGGCTCTGCAGTCACTAATCGTCTCAGATGTGTTCGATCTTGAAATCACTAGTGAAAAACAGACTGATCAGCCAAGTGATACAGAAATAGGGGAACATAGTGAAGAATTAGAACCTCATGATGATGATTATGATCAAGAACACAGACAGTGTGACATTGAACACGAAAATAGAAAAGTGCAAACTGCTACAGATGCACAAATAGTTAACATAGATAAAGATTTAGAATATGCTTTGAAACTGTTTGACGGGGTATTAACAGGTGATAGAAGTATTGATGAAGCATGTTCAGACCAAGTAGTTACAACGATTAAGAGTAGAATGAAGGAATATTGTGATAGGAAAACAGAAGAAAGTAGAACAGCCAGATTGTGGTTGCAGTATATAGAAATGGTGGAACTACTGCGGCAGTTCATAAAAGCTGAGAGAACGGGTAATTGGCAGCTGCATTTAAAAGCTTTGAAGTCAATGCTTCCTTATTTTGCAGCAGCAGGGCATAATCTATATACAAAGTCTGCATATCTATACTTAACAAAGATGGATGCATTGAAGACAACACATCCACAGCTACATGAATATTTCCTGAGAGGGTTTCATGTTATACGCAGAAGTGATAGGTACTGGGCTGGCTTGCCAACAGATCTTGTGATAGAGCAGATGCTTATGAGAAGTTTAAAAAGTGCAGGAGGTCTAACTAGAGGTAGGGGGATGACAGATATTCAAAGAGCAGTTTGGGTACTGTCAAGACCAGCAACATCAGCAATGAATGAGGCAATGCAGAATTTTTCTGGAGAAATCTATACTTCAAGTGACCAACACAAAGACACACGTCCATCAATGCGCAACCGTGACAAATTCGACACAGACGTGATAACTGAATATATTTATGAAAGGAACCCGTTTAAGACCGAAATAGCCCTAAAAAGCATCACTACAGGAGTTGTGTCATATGAAAGTAACGCCGACCAAGCCAGCGCAATTGGTGAGAAGATTATTACGAAAATGATCGGCAAAAAGGTGAATGAATTTACATTTAAGAAACGAGATGCTGTTGTTCCAATGAATGACAAGTCAGCAGTCAAGATTGATGGGGAGACCGTAAAGATTGACCCACAGTTGCTTTTCCAAAGATTAGTCAGCGCTGCCCACAGATGTACTGACACAGATGAAACTGAATTACCGCTCGCTTATGAATTATGCACCCACCCACCAGCATTGTTCGAAACTCCTAGACAAATGAGAGAAGCAGACAAGCCAAGTTTAGCAAAAGCCCTTAAGTCAAATGGTAACCCTGGACAGCAAATACCGGATTCTACAGAAGAATGGAGTCATGTAATTGATGGTGGAATGTTATTACAATGGATTCCATGGCAAAGTGGACATACCTATGACCAAATCTGTGAGACATACGTCCACTTTGTGAAGTCTAGGTATTCTAATTTGATTGTAGTCTTTGATGGATATGACAATGGGCCAAGTACCAAAGACAACACGCATGTTAGACGCACCACTGGAAGTATAGGCACTGAAGTAAGGTTTACAGGCTCAAGTACATTTAGAGGCAAGAAGAGCACTTTTCTAGCTAACTTCAAAAACAAACAAATGTTCATTTACTTGTTATCAGACAAGATGTCCACGAATGGTATAACAACAGAACATGCAAATGCTGACGCTGATCTACTTATCGTTTTGACGGCTGTACAGTGCTCAATGTCTAGACCTACTGTTTTGATAGGTGATGATACAGACCTGCTTGTACTTCTTTGTTACCACGCATCACCACACTCCATGCCATTATATCTCAAACCAAGACATAAAATGAATCAAGCAGATGTTTCCTGGGACATTCATCATCTTCAGAATCATCTGGGCAACGATATTTGCAGAAATATTCTATTTCTTCATGCTATTCTTGGCTGCGATACAACATCCAAAGTGTATGGCCGCCTGGGAAAAGGCATCGCATTAAAGGCTTTTGAGAAAAGTGGCATATTTAGACAAGCAGCTTATGTATTTCTCAAGCAACCAAGTGATGTTTCAAAGGAAGATGTTTTGAAAAATGGAGAAACTGCAATGGTTTACTTGTACAAAGGTGACCCTAGCCATTCAATGGACAGTTTGAGAGTCAGCAAATTTTCTGAAAAGGTAGCGAAAAGTTCAATCTTCGTAGATCCGAAACAATTGCCCCCAACCAGCGATGCAGTACAATTCCACAGTATGCGGGTCTACCTACAGGTCCAAGATTGGAAAGGGGACGGAACCACACTTGACCCATTGGACTGGGGCTGGGACCTTGTGGACGGTCGACTATTCCCGGTGACAATGACCAAAGCACCAGCTCCTATGCACATTCTGAAAGTTGTGCGCTGCACATGCGCAAGTGGATGCCGGACAAAGGCCTGCAGCTGCCGAAAGGTTGGGCTGGAATGCAGCTCTGCATGTGCAACATGCAAAGGGTTGAGCTGCGAAAACAGTATCACACAGGAAATAGTTGATTAATGAAAAATAGTAAATGAGTTCCTATACAATCCATTCTAAAACATATTGAAAAATCGCTACGATCTAGTACAAACATTTATGTCTTTTGCCGCCATTTTGTTTTTCATAATTTTTACTGACCTATTTTAATTATGTACTAAATTAGTCAGCTTTTAAGGAATTGATTTATTGCATCTGTATATACAAATGTAATAAATAAAACTAAACATATGCATACTTTAATGAGACATAAGTCTTAATATGACAAAAAAATATAATTTTGGCGGCCATTTTGGATTTTTGTCACCAGATTTGAATTTTACCGACATGTGTATGTGTCCTAATAACAGGTTACATACTGAACTAGTATTGTGCAAAGTTTAAACATTTACAGATGATTTTGCAAAAAGTTATGAGCGGATTCCAAAAATTCTTAGTTTTTTGGTTTTTTCCCCACTTTTTACCCCAAAAAAAGGGATTTCGCACCGGCAGATTTTAGTAGATTCTGGTATGTGAGCTCGTTCGAAGCTATATATCACACATGCCAAAAATCATTTCTGTAGGATTTAATTCCTTAATTTTTCATAAATACCCTCTACTAGTAGAAGTAAACAATGATTACAAAGTTTACCCTCGATAACAGCACAATGTTAATGTCACAAAAACTGTGCCAATCAAACAAACTGATTAATTAACCCTTTCTCTCATATAGACGCTTTCTGACGCCTCTGCAGCCGACGGCTTTTCGAAAACATAGTGACAAAAGAAGAAATTGCTCAAAACGAGCAATTTCTCCTTTTGCAACAATGTTTTCCACTTTTAGTCATAGGTTATCCATTCAATAATAGAGATTTTCTATTTTTACCAAAAATGTTCAAAGTCGTCTGCTAGCTGCAGAATTTTCGTATGAGGTAAAGGGTTAATGATATTACTGAAAGAAATATACATTCAACTAAAGGCATAAAATACATACAGTTAAGGAAAAGGTCAGTATTGTATTGATTTAAGCTAAACAACAGTATTTCAGTTATAGCATAGCCACAAGTTCACCAACCCAGGTGTTTCCAAGTTTATTTATATTAATGGGGTTTTATGCTGTTTTAAAACGGTATTTCAGTATAACATGGTGACAGTAAACTTATTCACTATCCCTGGGAAAACAAACCAGTACTAGGCTAGGATATTGGCCTTGCCCAAGTGTACTCCACCATGACCGCTGCTATTGGGGGTCAAAACTGGGACACCCTGTTTTACGGAGGATTCCAGTGTTTCCTGGTAGTTGCATACCAATGTTCCACACAACATTCTTCCCAGGCAACTGATTAAAAACATTGGCTCATATATGTGAAATAGTTCACCTACCACTGGAAATAACAAGTTATGTTTCAGATCATCTTCACTGCTTGGATTTTCTTTTTCTGCATCTTTAGTCTGTCTCTTTTCTCGAGGTGGTATGCTTACAAAACCTTGAACATTCAGCGTATTTGGAAAATTGATTGGATGCTTGCTTTGGATTTCAACACTTTTCTTTAATTTATCATCATCAGTTTCAATTCCACTTTGGTCAGCTGAACTGCCAGAAGAGTTACTTCCCTTGATATCACTCTGATCATCAGCTGATGATTCAGGATGAACATGTTCCAGTTTACTGTCCTCTATGGTAGTAATTTTATCTCCAACTTTAACGTCATCAGAATGTGTGTCATCAACCACATGGTCATCTGTTGTTTTGTCGTCAACTTTCACTACAGAACTGGGACAATCCAATTTACTATGTTTCTCTGCAGAAGGGAGATAATTTGGTTCATTTGTTCCAATTTCGTCCTCGTCAGGTTCCTCTGCAGTTAGATATAGACTCGAAACACTTGATTCCACATTCACACCTTTGGCATCATTTGATTCTGTATCACCAGCTTCTTTGATTTTTATCACAATAGGGAATTCAATAGAATTTTCAGGATTTCTACTATCATCTGTCAAAGGTATACTAGTATTAACTTCTTTTGTGTCTTCAGTAATATTATTTTCTATCACTGTTATTTCAATGTCATCCTTTTTGTTTGATCTATCTATGTCAATATGCTCAGTTATCGTTGTTGTTTCAACCTCAATAGCTTCAGCGATGTCCTCTGACATATCAAGCTCTTCATCTATTTTACTTCCAAATGCAATGGCTGCCTTATTAAGTTCACCACCTAAATCACTCAACCCGTTGGTAGCAATTTGTTCACCACCTAAATCAATCAACCCATTTGTCGCACCAACACTTACATCTCTATGACTTTTAGCGTCACCTGATTCTGTTTTATCTGTACTGGTAAAGAAATTATTAATGTCAGATTCGTTGAGAACTATAGTTCTGTCATTAACCTCCCCTAAAACAATGCTATTGTGTCCAGACATTGTGTCGTCCGACGTCTCCTCCCATATTTCTTCAGTGATCAAACCATCTTTCAGCTTATCTTTAAGTAAACTTGAACTGTTTTCTTCCTTGCCTTCTTTCAACTTGTGTGCCTAGAATAAAATAGGTCATGCATACCTGAGCTATGCTATACGAAAACCAACTTTCACCATTTTGTGACCAATATACAAATTAGTCATGCATTCCCAAGCTATTTATATGATATGTATAAAACAATTTTCAGCATTTTTTTACGAAGAGGCAAATTAATCATGCATACCTGTGCTATATATAATATGTATAAACAACTTTCAGCATTTTATGACTATTATACAAATTAACTTATAAGACATAAATAGGGTTGCTTCCTCCAACCCCTGGCTGTCCTGTTTATAAACCAATCAATATGGCTTGAGCAATTTTTAACGAGGGTTCCATAAGGAACATTCCGCTTATTTTTTTGTTCATATCGGACACATCCATACAGCAGATTCAGAGGAGAAGACCTTCTAATTCTTGTCAATTTATCCTCTTTCTGATGCCACCTGTTTTCAATCAATTGATATGGGTTGGATGGTTATTTTGTAGAGAGAGTCAGATAAAGACCATTTCTATTAACCCTTTCCCTCATATAGACGCTTTCTGATGCCTCTGTAACAACACGGGCTGTCAATCCAGGGGTTGTGAGTTCGAATCCTGGCTCGGCCAACTTTCTTTCCGACGTTTGACAAACGTCATTGCGAAATGCGTCATTCGTCTTCCACCAATAGGCCAAGTCTTTGTGGAAAAGCAGCAAGTTGCTTGGGAAGATTGTTGTGGGGAATACTGGTGTGCAAAAACCAGGAAACCCATGAGTAGGTGAACTGGCCGCCGTGATATGACTGAGAAATTGTTGACAAGAGGGCCATGATGGCCCTGGAATCGCTCACCTGATTTTTTTTTTCACTTTAGCTATAAAAGCCCCGCCCCCTGGCAGCCATAGTTTTCGACCAATCAACTTGGCTTGAAGGAATCTGATAGAGGGTCACCCTAGGAACATTTCTAAAAAATTATTTGAAAATCTGCAGGACACTTTCGGAGAAGATTTTTTAAGTTTTCACTATAGCCATATAATGCAATATAGCCCTGCCCACTGGCGGCCATGTTTTTCGACCAATCAACATGGCTTGAAGGAATCAGATAGTGGGTCACTTAAGAAACATTTCTACAAAATTATTTGAAAATCTGCCTGACACTTTCGGAGAAGAAGATTTATTAAGTTTTCACTATAGCCATATAAGGCAAAATAGCCCCACACCTCCTGGCGGCCATGTTTTTCGACCAATCAACATGGCTTGAAGGAATCTGATAGAGGGTCATCCAAGGAACATTTCTACAAAATTATTTGAAAATCTGCCAACCAGTTTGGGAGAAGAAGATCTTTTAAGTTTTCACTATAGCCATATAAGGCAAAATAGCCCTGCCGACTGGCAGCCATGTTTTTCGACCAATCAACATGGCTTGAAGGAATCTGATAGAGGGTCACTTAAGGATCATTTCTACAACATTATTTGAAAATCGGCCTGACACTTTCGGAGAAGAAGATTTTTTAAGTTTTCACTATAGCCATATAAGGCAAAATAGCCTCAATAAGAGACCACCTGTCTTAAGAGACCACTTATAGCATTTCCCTTGGGTGGTCTCTTAAATTAATACAAGTTTGACTGTATACACTTTTGTGTAAGGCAAGAGTTTTTACATAAGTCTAACTAACCTGTTTGACGAGAAAGGAAGTCCTGTAGCCGGAACTGACAGGGTTTACAACACTTTTATCACAGCTTGTGTATGCACCTGGACTAAAATGCAACTCCACATGAAACTTCTCTGGTGAACCAGATTCCTGTGAATAGAGAAGAAAGTTGGTTAAAACGATGGATGCTCCCTGAGAAGGTTGTTAAATTATCAATGGGTTACAGCTCCATCAAACCAGTTAGATCTATAAAAGTCAAGCCAGAAAGAGAAGAAAGTTGATTAAGCTTTTTCCACATATAGACGCTTTCTGACGCCTCTGCAGCAGACGGCTTTTTGAAAACATAGTGACAAAATAAGAAATTGCTCAAAACGAGCAATTTCTCCTTTCGCCACAATGTATTCCACTTTTAGTCATAGGTTATCCATTCAATTATAGAGATTTTCTATTTTTTGACAAAATATGTTCAAAGTCGTCTGCTGCAGAATTGTCGTATCAGGGAAAGGGCTAAGTATTTTCCACATACAGACTTTTTCTGACGCATCAGCAAAAGATGACTTTTGAAAATATTTTGGCAAAAGGATAAATTGCTCATTATTTGTGACAATATTTTCAACTTTATTCAAAGATTAAACTTTCATTTATAGAAGTAAACCATATTTTTTAAACAGATGTTTTTAAAGTCCTCTGATATAGATTTGTCTTTTGTGGATAAGGGTTAAAACGATGGATGCTCCCTGAAAAGGTTGCCAGAATGTTTTCAACTTTATTCAAAGATTAAACTTTCATTTACAGCAGTAAACCATATTTTAAACCAGATTTGTTTGTGTTGATTAAGCTTTACCCACATAGAGACACTTTCTGACGCCTCTGAAGAAGACGCCTTTTGAAAACATTGTGGAAAAAGGAGAAATTGCTTATTTTTCCCTTTTTCTGATGCCACCTCGCAGCCATGATTTTCAACCAATATATATGGGCTTGAACATATTTTGTAGAGATTCACCCAAGGGACATTTCTGTGAAATTATATTGGAATTTGCCAAGCAAGAAGAATTTTTAAGATTGGCATATTTCTCCCTTTCTGATGCCACAGCAACCAGTTCTCCATAGAATTTAAATCTTTGAACAAGTTTGAAAGAGTAGCACCAAAGGATCATTCCAGTGAAGTTTGGTGGCCATGTTTTTCAATGGATCCAATAAATTTAAAAATCTTCATAAAGGGTCACCCAAAAAAGATTTGTGCCGAATATTTTTCAAATTGAGTCTACACTTTTGGTCAAGAAGATTTTTACTATGTACCATGTAATGAAAACAAGCACTGTGCCTTTGTGGCCATATTTTTTGATGGATCTGATTAGTTTGAACACTCTTGTTAAAGGGTTACAGAAGGAAAATGTGTACAAAATTATTTTCAGTACTTTGGACAAGAAGATTTTTAAGATTTGGAGATTTTCCATCTTTCTGATGCCACAGCAACGAAAGTTCTACATATAATTAATTGTATTTTAACAATTTCTCAGTCATATCACGGAGGCCAGTTCACCTACTCATGTGTTTCCTGGTTTTCTCACACCGGTACTCCACACAGCAATCTTCCCAAGCAACTGGCTGCTTTTCCACATAGACTTAGCCCATTGGTGGAAGACGAATGACGCATGTCGCAATGACTTTTGTCAAACATCGGAAAGAAGTTAGCCGAGCCGGCAAAATATGTTCAAAGTCGTCTGCTGCAGAATTGTTGTAGATGGGAAAGGGTTAAAGGAATTATGTACAAGGACATTATTATCAAGATATATGTATCATGCTTTTATTATAATATGACAAAATGCTATCATTAGAAAAGGTTTTCCACAAACTCAGAAGCCTGTGCTTTAACCCTTTCCTACATATAACAAATCTGCAGCAGACGTCTTTGAAAACATTCCCGAAAATAATTGGAAACTCCTTTTAAATGAAAGCACAATAATAATTGATTGAGTTGAAACATGGTGACAAAAGGAGAAATTGCTCGTTTTGAGCAATTTCTTCTTTTGTCGCCGTGTTTTCAAAAAGCCATCTGCTACAGAGGCGTCAGAAAGCGTCTATATGAGGGAAAGGGTTAAGGAGTGGTCTGGTTTGGTACCTTTGTAGGATCCTCAAACATCATGATGTTGATCTGTGTCATGTAGTTCAATTCCGGAGTACTACTCAGAAAGTCCATCGCTTTCATCCATTGCTCATCTGTTTGGTCCTGAAATTAAGATTTTAAAACATTTCACATGCTGGGATATATTTAGATTTGTCTTGTTTGAAAACATCAGAGCAAAACACAAGAAAACCAGATACATATAACATATTGATTCTCCCAAAATGGACTGTGGAACATCAATGGGCCATAACTCTGTTATTCGCTTGCTAAAATCGGTATCCGAAGTCAGGTTTATTCAAATACTGGTACATATACAGTTAAGAACATCATGAAATTGACAATCTGAGCGGAACGTGATTGGATCGTGAGCGTGATTGGAACGAAGTTGGAACGCTTTATGAGCTGAACGGAATTTTGCGCTCTGAACGAAACAATCATAATGATTGCAAAAATCCAATCATTCGCTCATTGAACAGTTGCAACTACTATCCGATAATTATTTTACGAAACTATTTTATTAAAAGTCATATTTGTATACTAAACTTTTGTTTTATAAGACACTCAAGTATCCGATTGAATTAGAATGTAACAAATATTATTAATATGATCATTTTCGTAATACGATTTGCTACTAACGATTGTGCTGAAAAAACTCTAGATCGTTTGTTGATATTTAGGGTTAAGTAAAAAAAAACGAAATTAATTTAAGCCAATCAAATCGTTGAACGGATTTTGATCGAAAAAAAGCGTTCCGAGTGAGCGTAAAAAAGCGCTCAATCTAAACGGAATGGAAAAAAGCAATCACAATGTTATGAATGAGTGAATGCTTTGAGAGCGGATTGGAACGTGAGCGGAACGGAACGGAATGGAGCGGAGCGTGAACGGTAAATTTGTCAATTTCAAGATGTTCTTAACTGTACAATTTACACAAAAGTCATGTACATTCAAAAAAAATTCAAGCGTACTCAAACTTTTTTTCGTAACAGATATATTTGACCTTAAAGCTAATGTTGTTCAAATAGAAAAACTTGAATACATCTGTTGCAAATGTGATTTCTCTTCGCTATCGTTTTGAATCAGGTCGAAAGGTCAAATTTTGCAAGGTATTATGTGAAGTGACTCGTGAATGATGTTTCTTTGCTGGATTATAACAAAATTAAGTTTGTTTTCTTCTTGTTCTTACTTTATTTTTACTTTACAATTTATTTGTGTATGATACATAGTCAAAGGCCTGAAATTGGTAGATTTGACGCATTTATGAAGGTAATATGCAGCAGAAAACTTTCCAGACTTCCGGGCAAAACAAATGCAGACATTTTTCGAACGATAAAAGAGTAAAATGATTTAGAAAAGAATACAGTCCATAATATAAGTTGTCAGTCCGATCCTTATTTTTTCTTTAAACAAGTAACTGTAGGATTGCAAGCAATACCATAATCCCCTACCGGTTTGCACGTTTTGACTTATTAATATTCTAAGTCCAAAAAGGGGCATAACTCATAAAAAAATTGACGAAATCCCATGAAACGCGAACTTGATCTGTGACACATGATTACAAAGGCATATACAAAATTTCAGCTCAATACCTCAAAGCATGTAGAAAAAAAGTGCGGAAAACTGATTTGCCGGACTGACTGACTGACTGACAGATGGACTGACTGACGGACTGACGGACGGAGTGCAAACCTAAGAGTCCCCTTCGGCACGCCGGTAGGGGACTAATAACAGTCAAGCGCAACTGAAATGCGTTCCAGAGGTACAATAGGTGTTATTTAAGGTTTGACATAAGTTATAAAAACATTGCTGATGACACATGCACAATTTTTATCACCTCACCCTTTATCATGATTAGCCCCAACTCATGATTTCAGTCAGACATCAATAATTCTTTCTTTGCTAAATTAAGTTTATTTTTTTAAAAGAAGCGAGAAAACAAGAGGCCCATGAGGGCCAGTATCGCTCCACGGCCATAGGGCAAAAATCAAATCTCCAAACAGCCCTGCCCCCTGGTGGCCATGTTTTTTACAAAACCCCAATCAACATGGCTTGAAGGAATCTAATAGGGGGTCACCCAAGGAACATTTTTACAAAATTATTTGAAAATCTGCTCAACACTTTCGGAGAAGAAGATTTTTTAAGTTTTCACTATGATCATATAAGGCAAAATAGCCCCGCCCTCTGGCGGCCATGTTTATCGACCAATCAGCATTGCTTGAAGGAATCTGATAGAGGGTCACCCAATGAACATTTCTACAAAATTATTTGAAAATAGGCTGAACACTTTCGGAGAAGTAGATTTTTTAAGTTTTCACTATAGCTATATAAGGCAAAATAGCCCCGACCCCTGGCGGCCATGTTTTTCAACCAATCAACATTTCTTGAAGGAATCTAACAGAGGGTCACCCAAGGAACATTTCTACAAAATAATTTGAAAATCGGCCTGACACTTTCGGAGAAGAAGATTTTTTTAAGTTTTCACTATTTTTTTCTTTTGGTTGCCATGGAAATCAGAATTATGGATGGATAAAAAAAAATTGAAGGAATTTAAGAGAGGACATTGAGAGGATGCTTCCTATGAAGTTTGGCCAAGTGGTTAGGGAGAAGAAGTTGTTTAAAGGAAAAAGTTAACGCACGCACGCACAACGGACGATTCGCCATGACATAAGCTTGACTGGCTTTCAGCCAGTGGAGCTAAAAATGAATCGATTATGCGTTACCATCCCTACATTTAGGTTATCAATTATCAGAACAAACTTACATCACAAAGTCCTCCATATCTCAGCATATTTAATAGACTGTGTATGTGACTTTCACTGGTGAAATACAGTCTGGTTCTCACAAACCTTTCAGGCGATGCTACCCCTTTTGAGTATCTGGAACAAGAATAAAAAGATATGAAATTTGTTAAAAGTTTTAATATTGAAGTTATCTTCACGTAGATTAATCCTTTCCCACATATAGGTGAATGTTGATGCCTCTGCATCAGACTACTTTTGAAAACTTTGTGGCAAAAGAAGAAATTACTCATGGTAGCCATGCTTTTCAAGCAATCAATATGGCTTGAACATTTTTTGTAAAGTGTCACCCAAGGAACATTTCTACCAAATAATGATATCCAACACATGGCTTTGAGGAGAAATATTTTAAAGTTTATGCGTTCCCCGCCCCTTTCTTATGTCACAGCAAAGTTCTCCAATGAAATTAAATCAATTTAGAACAATTTTAAAACAGTTGATTGATGGGGATTTAACATCATTTTCAACAATATTTCAGTCACAACACAGTTCACCTACTCATAAGTTTCCTGGCTGTCTCTAATACCAGTACTCAACACAACATACTTTCCAAGCAACTATGCTTTTCCTCATAGACTGTTAGCCCATTGGTGAAAGACAAATGACGCATGTCACAGTGACTTTTGTCAAACATCGGAAAGTATGTTGGCCGAGCTGGGATTCTAACTCACAACCCCTGGAAAACTTAAAACAGAACCACCAAAAGAACCTTTTCTGAGAAGTTCAGTCGAGCCCAGGTTTTAGGTGACATTGTTCAAAGCCAAAAGCTCATATAACCTATTTTCTGATGTAGCCTGCTGGCTGTCTTTAGACCAAATCAATATGGCTTCCACAAATGATGTAGAGGGTCTCTGAAGAAACATTTCTTCTACATTATCTTGAAATCAGACAAGCACTTTTCTAAGAAAGGAATTTTAAAGTTTTATCATTTTGCTCCATTTCTGATGCATCCTGGCCACCATGTTTCTCAACTAATTAATATATTATTATATATATAATATATTTCTGTAGATGGTCACCCATGGAACCCCTATCAAATTAGCATGGAATCCGACAAGATGATATAAAATAGAAGAATTTTAAAGGTTTGGGCATTTAGAGCCGCCTCTCTGATACCGTCGAGTCATTGAACATGGACCACCTGAAAAGTTTAGTTGAAATTGGTCTAGTGGTTAAGAAGGAGATGTCAAAAAAGGATAGGGTTGGACAGAGAGAGATCAGAAACCCTGCGCCTTCTGCTCAAGTGATCTTACAAGATCTAACAAGAGCGCCATGGAGCAAACGTCAGTGTCAGAAGGGCATTATTGATTAATTATTTAAGCCAGAGTTATGTGACTTGATATAGAACTGCTTATTGTTCCTAGGAACAAGTGTACCAAGTTTCATTTGAAAATGTTGAATGCTTTATTTAGTTATGAGGTAAGGTTAAAGTTTTGTGACAATCACAATGCCAAGGATATCACAATAGCCAGACATTTTTCCGCGTAAAAACAGACAAGCTTAAAAGAAGGTATTTAGAGCATTAACCCTTTCCCTCATATAGACACTTTCTGATGCCTCTGCAGCAGACAGCCTTTTGAAAACATGGGCAACCAAAGAAGAAATTGCTAAAAACAAGCAATTTCTCCTTTTGTTACCATGTTTACAACTTTATTCAGTTATTGTATTTTCATTTACAGGAGTTTCCAAAATTAATTTGGGTATGTTTTCAACGTCGTCTGCTGCAGAGTTGTTGCATGTGGGAAAGGGTTAAAGGCAGAATACATACTTTGAGTTGAGCCTTGTGCTGTGTTCATCTAAGCCTTGGCATGCCTGTATCAGGTCACTGTGTATTTTCCTCATCAACGGTGTACATATGCTCTGAGAGATGTGCACCTTTTCTACTACTGTAATACCATACTCCTATAAACAAAGATTTAACACTTTACCACATACAAACAAAACATTGCAGCAGATGATTTTGAAAACTTGCTGGCAAAAAAAAAGTAAAATCTCTATAAAGGGAAGGATTATTTTTGAATAGAGTTGAAAACATTTTGGCAAATGGAGAAAATACTCATTATGAGCAATGTCTCCATTTGCCACAATGGTTACCAAAGTCATCTGCTGCAGAAGGGCCAGAAAGCGTCTGTATGGGGCGAAGATTTAAAATAGGTCTCAAGTTTGAGGTTAACAACATCTATGGACAACATTGGAAAGTCAATCACACTAAGATGGTCACTCTACTATTTTTGTCCTAGGCCCTTCGGTGGCAACAATGTTTTCTAGAATTAGGTCAAAGGTCAAAACCCTTTACCAAACAAGAGGGCCAAGATGGCCCTAAATCGATCACCTAATTGATAGTAAATTAGTAGCAAATATTTAACTGCAAATATCTGGAAATTTTTATCAGGGAGTGCAAATGAAACTGAAAGGAGTGGACACTTCTCAAGAAACAGCTTATCAGTAAAGGCCATTTATATCTTGAAATCTAACAAGAACTTTAATAAGAATGGAATTATAAAGTTTTTGTCATTTTGCACCTTTCCTGATGCCGCCTTGCTGCCCTGTTTTTCAACGAAATCAATATGGCTTCAACAGTTTATTTAGAGGGTCACTTAAGAAACATTTCTACCAAATTATCTTGCAATCGCACAAGTAGATTATGTAGGAAAAGGATTTTAAAATTTGGGTATTTTTCTCACTTTCTGATGCCGCAGCAACCAAAGTTCTCAATGGAATTTAAATCTTTGAACAATTTTGAAAGAGGACCACCAAAGGAATATTCTTGTGATGTTTTGTGGAAATTGGTCTATTGGAATGGTAGGAGTTGGTTGTCATTTGTAGCTAAAAGTTCAATTTACCCTTTTTGTGATGACGCCTGGTTGATATGATTGTGTAACCAATCAAAACGGCTTAAACAAATTAAAAAGAGGATCATTACAGTAAGATTCGTATTATATTTTCTTAAAATCAGACAAACACTTTCATAAAAATGGAATTTTCAAATTTTGTCATTTTGCCCCTTTTCTGATGCCGCCTGACTGCCATGTTTTTCGACCAATCAGTATGGCTTGAACAATTTTTATAGAGGGTCACCCAAGGAACATTTCTACCAAATTATATTTGAATCTGACAGGCAGATTCAGAGAAGATTTTTAAAGTTTTGACATTTTGTCCCCTTTCTGATGCCGCAGCAACCAAAGTTCTCATTGGAATTTTAATTTTTGAACAATTTTGAAAGAGGACCACCAAAGGAACATTCCTGTGATGTTTTGTGGTAATTGGTCTATTGGAATGGTAGGAGATGGTTGTCATTTGTAGCTAAAAGTTCAATTTACCCCTTTTGTGATGACGCCTGGTTGCTATGATTGTGTAACCAATCAAAACGGCTTAAACAAATTAAAAAGAGGATCATTACAGTAAGATTCATATTATATTTTCTTTAAATCAGACAAGCATTTGCATAAAAATGGAATTTTCAAATTTTGTCATTTTGCCCCTTTTTTGATGCCGCCTAACTGCCATGTTTTTCGACCAATCAGTATGGCTTGAACAATTTTAATAGAGGGTCACCCAATGAACATTTCTACCAAATTATATTTGAATCTGACAGGCAGATTCGGAGGAGAAGATTTTTAAAGTTTGGACCTTTTGCCCCCTTTCTGATGCCGCAGCAACCAAAGTTCTCAATGGAATTTAAATCTTTGAACAACTTTGAAAGAGGCCAACCAGAGGAACAGTCCTGTGATGTTTCACGGAAATTGTCCTTGGAGTTTGGGAGGAGATGATGTTTAAAGCTAAAAGTTAACGCCGGACGGACGGACGCAGGGACGGACGGACGGACGACGGACAAAAAGTGATAGGAATAGCTCACCTGAGCCTTTGGCTCTGGTGATCTAAAAAACCGCTTTGAGTAATTATTCCTTTTGACAAAATGTCTAAAAAGGTTGTTTGCTGAAGAGGCATCATAATGTAGATATAAGTCGGGATGGGTTAACTATTTTTCATTGCTGTTCAACTGTAAGAGAGCAAACAAGTTTTTTTGGGCATATTTTTTATAATTCAAGGCCAATAATCTTCTCATAATGTCAAAAAAGTATGCCAACTATGATAATACTCAGTGGTAATTGCCTCCAGTGGTACTGTTTTCCCTTAATCATGCTAACAACATTTAGTACACAGACAAAAAAACGCAGGGCAGTGATGCTAAATATCCTCTACGCATTGTCTTGCGAGGGAATAATTAGGATGAAATCTGCAAAAAAATCAAGTGTTTAACAGTTAAATGGAAACAGACAGACATTTCATTATTGATTAGAGCAAAATTTAATAGATTAAATCAAAACTAACCTGTGGAATAACAATATCCGCCAGAGCTTTAGAGTACTGGAAGAGTTCCTGCGCCCGGGCATACTGGAGAGTTTTCTGGTTATGCTGCAGGTCGTACTTGATACAGTCGTATATATCGGGTATCTTACTTATATCGTAACTCCCGGTTTTCAACTTGTAGTCCTTCTCCAATTTAGACCATCTCCGAATCAGCAGCTCCCAGGATTCCCCGTGGTACAGCTTCAAATCTGAAATCACAGCAAGCTATGTTTGTCAACAAGGGGCATTATTGCCTATGTGAACAGTGAAAACTCAGGAACACATACACTCAATCTTGCCTGAGAACTCTCTGTCAGCTGTCATGTAGTTTAACCCTTTCCCACATACAACAAATATGATGCAGACGACCTTGAAAACCTCTAGGCAAAACTATGGAAACTCTCTATAAATGAAAGAACAATTATTGAATGTTTAAAACATTGTGGTAAATGGAGAAATTGATCAAAAAGGAGCAATTTCTCCATTTTTTTTGTATGGGAAAGGGTTAAGTAGTATATCTCCAGAGTAGTGTATTTCTGTGAGCACAAGTGAGAGTGAGCAGTAAAAATATGCAGGAAGCTTTCACTTTACTTTGATTCAGATTTCTGATATAAAAACTAATCTACCGGTACATGAATAACTTTTACAAGTCCTGACACAATTGCATTTGTATCTTTCTTCAATATTGTATTATTTTTCCCTTTGAAAAGTGTAACAGGTTTATTATGAAATTGTGCACCTGACCAAAACAAAACCAGACAAATTGAACAGAAGGTGTGAAAAGCCGCTGACAGGTTATTTAATTACATCAGTTTGACTTTGCTTTCGTAAATGTTCAACTGTATATGTGTATTTTCGACATTCATTTTCTGGGTTTCCTGTACAAGCTCGATTTCCAAAAGATAAGTTTGATGATGTTAAGACTGGAGATGGCATAGAAAAAGGCTACTTAGATTTTAAAGCCCCCAAAAAAATTTAAAACAAAAGGGCCATGGTGGCCCTGTAACGCTGACCCGAGTATCATGGCTCAGTATGAATGAATGTATATTGTTTTATGGCGCATCGACAGCTAAGGTCATTAAGCGCGCAATTAAATTTAATTATTCATGATCCCTGGGTAAACAAACCAGTACTAGGCTAGAAAATGTGCCTTGCCCAAGGGCACTCCACCATGACCGTAGTGCCGCGACTGGGGATCGAACCCGGGGCACCCGGTTTCGAAATCCCCGACGCTAACCACTTGACCACAGCGGATTCCTCATGGCTCAGTATGATAAGGTGTATATTATAATACTACTTAATCTAATGTTTGCTTGGTATAAGTATACTTGGAAAACATCATCGGACATATTCAGATGTCAAGTTTGTGGAAGACAGTGGTGCAGAGGTAGAGCGTCGGCCTCTCGTATCAAAGGTCCCTGGTTCGAGTCCCGTGATGGGTCCTGACTTTGGGATTTTTCCACACAAACGGCATGAGTACTGGTTAAGTCTCCAGGAAGCAGACATCGAGAGTGATTAATCTAAGCCAAAGGCTTGTTTCGCAATCGATGTAAAATAAATAAGTTTAAACTAAACTAACTAATTAAATCAACAGCAGTCGACTTTGAAATTATCTTGACAAAACTTTGAAAATCTCTGAAAATGAAAGTATTGTTATTGAATATAGTTGAAATCTTTATGGCAAAAGGATGAATTTGCTCATTAATGCTATCATGCAAAATTATCATTATATACTTTTAGTTTGAGACCAAACTATCAAGGTTATTTAACCACTATGGCTTATTGAATTATAAATACAATAGCTTACACTCTTACTTCAGATATATAGTCGAAGAAATGTATTTATTAAATACATTATTCTTTGTAAAAATATGATACACATAACTGCATTGTGACATTTAAACTTATCATAACTGTTGATATTTTAAATATTAGCTAATATGTATCATTATATTTGAATTCAGTTTGAATCTCGTGTCTTGCTTACATATGGGCAGCATGCATATGTGTACAAGCATGTTTAAATGTATGTATTTAGGTACATCTAAACAAGCATGTATATGCAATGAATTGTACATACCAATATTTTGTTGTATTATTTTGTATGTTTAACCCTTTCCCTCATATAGACGCTTTCTGACGCCTCTGCAGCCGATGGCTTTTTAAAAACATAGTGACAAAAGAAGAAATTGCTCAAAACGAGCAATTTCTCCTTTTGACACAATGTTTTCCACTTTTAGTCATAGGTTATCCATTCAATTATAGAGATTTTCCATTTTTTGACAAAATATGTTCAAAGTCGTCTGCCGCAGAATTGTCGTATGAGAGAAAGGGTTAACTGTTGTATGCTTTACTTACCACATGGGTCTATGACCTTCTGGTGAAATTTTGAATAAACTCATATATAACATTATGAGCAATTTCTCCATTTTGTCAAAATGTTTTCTAAAGACATCTGCTGCAAATGCATCAAAATATGTCAGTATGAGGGAAAGGGTTAATCTCTGACCATAATAGCATACCTCTAGACTTCAATTCCATTTTAAGTGATTTAATCCTGGTTGTTATCTCACATACCATTTCATATATACTGTCACACATTTTCTTAGGATTCTTTATATAGTCTATGGCATTGATCAAAGAACTATTATGTGTTGGCGCGAGCTGTGAAAAGAATACATGGGTCACATCAAAATGAAAAACTACATTCCCAGAATTGCAACAATTATAAATTCAGATTGGATTGTTTGTTAAAATATCATTCAAGGACCTTGATAGTCTGGAGTTACCTGCCCCTACCATTACATTATAGGTTCAGGCATACACCAATAATGGTAGTCTGGAGTTACCTGCCCCTACCATTACATTATAGGGTCAGGCATACACCAATAATGGTAGTCTGGAGTTACCTGCCCCTACCATTACAATAGAGGTTCAGGCATACACCAATAATGGTAGTCTGGAGTTACCTGCCCCTACCATTACAATAGAGGGTCAGGCATACACCAATAATGGTAGTCTGGAGTTACCTGCCCCTACCATTACATTATAGGTTCAGGCATACACCAATAATGGTAGTCTGGAGTTACCTGCCTCTACCATTACAATAGAGGTTCAGGCATACACCAATAATGGTAGTCTGGAGTTACCTGCCCCTACCATTACAATAGAGGGTCAGGCATACACCAATAATGGTAGTCTGGAGTTACCTGCCCCTACCATTACAATAGAGGTTCAGGCATACACCAATAATGGTAGTGTGGAGTTACCTGCCCCTACCATTACAAAAGAGGGTCAGGCATACACCAATAATGGTAGTCTGGAGTTACCTGCCCCTACCATTACAATAGAGGGTCAGGCATACACCAATAATGGTAGTCTGGAGTTACCTGCCACTACCATTACAATAGAGGGTCAGG
This sequence comes from Serripes groenlandicus, assembly GCA_031761405.1. NCBI lineage: Eukaryota > Metazoa > Mollusca > Bivalvia > Cardiida > Cardiidae > Serripes > Serripes groenlandicus. The sequence goes on from JASEVX010000001.1 coordinate 217,031,245, forward strand.
CATACACCAATAATGGTAGTCTGGAGTTACCTGCCCCTACCATTACAATAGAGGGTCAGGCATACACCAATAATGGTAGTCTGGAGTTACCTGCCTCTACCATTACAAAAGAGGGTCAGGCATACACCAATAATGGTAGTCTGGAGTTACCTGCCCCTACCATTACAATAGAGGGTCAGGCATACACCAATAATGGTAGTCTAGAGTTACCTGCCCCTACCATTACATTATGGGGTCAGGCATACACCAATAGCGGTAGTCTGGAGAAACCTGCCCCTAAAGTTACATTATAGGATGAGGCACTCACCAAAATTGGTGGCACCCTTTGAAAATGGTGAAGCCAGCAAAGGGACTTTTTTGTGAACCAACTGGTTAACATTTCAAACTCTGAAAGTGCTGGAAGTTTGTTTCATTATTTATGTAGAGATTCCAAACATCAAGTCCACTGTTTGTTTGGTGCTTAACATCTCTTTCAAAAATATTTCAGTTATATCACGGCGTTTCCTGGGTAATTTACCAGTACTACTTATCCACAGGAGGGAAAGCCATTCCTTCCATTTTAAAAGTCTTTAGTATGACCTGGGCGGGGATTGAACCTGCGACCTACCGCACCCAAGGGGGATGCTCTACCATTACAACACTGAGGCGGTTTTCAAGTCCACTGTAGAGTTAACAATAATCGGTTATTATTTACTTATTTTACTATACATGTGATAGCCATATATAAGGGGAGGTGACCATCCTAGTCTCAATTGTTGGTTCATGCCAGAATCTGATGAACTAATTTACTATAGTATGCTGGTACTAGCATCCTTGAGGCTATGGAGAATGGTTATTATCAAATTTGACTATACAAGTATGCAAATAACTGGACTGCAATTGCCGTAAATGTCACTATTGAAATAGCATGTCTTATATTAAGTTCCAGGTAGAGTCTTTCACACATAATCTGATTTTAATAATTAAAGATGAAGAAAAGGAAATTAACAATTTTCACAGGAAAGTAAAGTGTAATAATGCCAAAGGTTTAGTCAGACAAATAATAATGCCCCTAAATTGAGGAAATGTTTGAAAGGAATAAACCCTTTCCCACTTACAACAAAACCGCAGCAGATGACTTCGAAAATATCTAAGTTAAAATGTAGAAAATCTCTTTAAATGAAAGCATAATTATCGAATCCAGTTAACAAGATTGTGGTAAAAAGAAGTCTGCTGTAGAGGCATCAGAAAGTGTCTGTATGTGGGAAGGGGTTTAAATAGAATTAGTCACTAGATTGATTGATTGATTGGGGTTTAACGCCGTTTCCAACAATTTTTCAGTCATATCATGGCGGCCTGTTCACCTACTCATGCTTCCTGGTTTTCTCACACCAGTACTCCACACAACATACTTTCCAAGCAACTGGCTGATTTTACACATAGACTGTTGTGAAGGACGAATGACACCTTGTCTCAGTGACTTTTGTCAAACATCGGAAAGAATGTTGGCCGAGCTGAGGTACAAACTAGTCACTAGAGCTAACAGATCAATTGTGATGCAAGTACTTACCCTGTCAACATCCTCTTCATTCAGCTCTGTGTCTTGATTGAGAATCTCCATCAATTTTTCTTTCACACTGAAAACAAAAAAGAAAATGAGTGTTTGAAGAAACAAATATGTTACCGGCCAATAAGTAAAAGTGTGGCAGACGGATTGATAGACAAACAGATGATGCAGAAATTATCCATAAAAGACACATAGACTCAATCAAGCTGCTTAACTTTTTCCATTATAAGGGAATTTCAAAAGCTCTTAGAAAATATTTTGGTAAAAGAAGAAATTGCTCAAATAAAGCAATTGTTTTAAAACTTTATCAAGAAGAAACAATATTTTCTCAAATGTTTTCAAACCAGAAAACTCTTTAAAATATCCTATCAGGTAAACTTTAAATATATTTGCTCCATCCATCGACATTATTCTAAACATGATTGCAATTCTAGAGATAGACTTCCCATCCATCCTGCCATCATTTCCAATCACCTTGAAACTTTGGAGTTCTTAACATGAGTTTGGTCACCCAAGGAACGGTGAACACATTCCATGACAGACGCCACAAGTGATTAACACTAGTTGTAAGAACACTGTTTGTTAATGAAACAATGCCCCTTGACCTTTTCCCTCAATAAAATAAATCTGCAGCAGACGACTTTGAAATGTTCCAAGTCAAAAATATAGAAAATCCCTATAAATGATGGTATGATTATTGAAAAGAGTTGAAATCATTGTGACAAATGGAGAAATTGCTCATCATCCTTTTGCCACAATGATTTCAAAATTCCTCTGCAGTAGAGGTATCAGAAAGCGCCTATATGTGGGAAAGAGAGGGTTAGAGGCATATGAGGTTAAACGTCAATAATTACATGTGTTGGTATTTCGATGTTTCACCTTCCTTATCCAATAGTCCGTCGGTGTTGGCACTTTTCACCATCGATACTAGGATAGGAGTAAGCTCCCCTTCTAGAGCAAGCAATCCCTATAAATAAATACAAATAGTATTTTAAGACTACCTGCCTATCATCCAACATTTGTTGTCAGGAGATTTCTCTTTTCTGAAATTTGACCTAGTTTGAGACCGCATGTGACACAGTTTGGAGCTTGACCAAAAATTGCAGGAGTCAAATTTTCTGATAAACTGTGATGAAAATTAAATGCAAAATGTGGCCTCTAAAGTATTCACAAGGCATTTGTGATATAAACCATGATATAGAATACATACAAAATAAGTTCAAATGGACATAACTGTTATGTTCCGAACATAACAGTTATGTCCATTTGAACACAGTTCCTTAGGCAATCATACTGAAACTTGAAAAGTAACCTTTCCCTACAGTGGTGAACATTTCCATATACTTTAAATCAATTCTATCCAATCATGTCCTAGATATGGTTGACAGCGCCAAACCAATCCCTAATCTGCATGTGGCAGAGCATAACAAGAAAATAAGTCAATTCAATAGATCCTCTCCAAATGGATTGTAAAGTTTCAAGAACCAGACCTCTAAAGACTGTTAACCCTTTCCCACATATAGACGCTTTCTGACGCTTCTACAGCAGACGACTTTTGAAAATATTGTGACAAAAGAACTCAGTTCAAAAATTATGATTTCATTTTTTGAAAATGTCCACACTTTTGATTCGATGTTTTCACAGTCGTCTGCTGCAGATTTTCTTTATGTGGGAAAGGGTTAAATTGAAGATAAGCTGAATATGCACGTCTCCGCTTGTACTGAATCTATCCATAAGGTTTTCATGAATTCCAGCCATCAGTTGCTGAGAATTAGCCAGGACACAAACACAAGCATGGACAAACAACCAAGAGCTGTAGACAAGGGACGTTTCTGTTTTAATGTTCTAAAATCCTTATTTGACCTCCATAACCTATCAGTTGTAGAGCAATGGCCTCCCATACCAAAGGTCCCAGGTTCGAATCCCGTGCTGAGCGGGTTCTGCCTTTGGGAGTTTTCCACACAAATGGTACGAATATTGGTTATGTTTCCAAGAAGTGGACAATGACTGTGATTAATATAAGCTGAAAGCTTTCTTGAAATCGCTGAAAAATTAATTAGTTAAAACTATAAACTATTCCTCTGGAGAACCTGGTTATGATATGCAGGGAGCATAATAAATGGTTACCTTGGTGAAGGCAGCTGCTGTCATTTGTACTCTGCCCTCATCTGAGGCATAGATCTTTAAATCGTGTCGGAATGTACTGTGTAGACGAAGAAAACCAAGCCCTGGGGTCTCAAACTCGCCTGTAACATAATTAATATTAACATTTGTACAGGAAGAAACTATCCACATTTATCCTTTTCCCATATACAGATGCATTCTAATGCCTCTGCAGCAGACAACTTTCGAAAACATTGTGGTAAAAGGAGAAATTGCTCATGTGTATTATTGTTTCATCTGTAGAGTTTCCACATTGTTGACTAACAAAATTTCAAAGTTGTCTGCTGCAAATTTCTAGTATGTGGGAAAAAGTTTTATCAATAAGATTACATAACAATGATGGCCCTGTACCGCTCACCTGATTATTTTGATTGACTAAAGTAGCCATCTTGCATAGGAGAGTCGAGTGGTATGAACAAGCTTAGTAGTTATCTATCTGGGGAACAATTGTATGAAGTTTTTTTTTTTATCTGTTTAGAAGAAGATTAAGATTTATATCAACAAGATCACATAGCAAGAAGGCCATGATGGCCGTGTGTCAGTCACCTGATTACTTTGACTGATGAAGCCATCTTGTGCAGACGAGTCAAATGGTTTGAACAATTTAAGCAGTCTGAAGTTCATTTTTAAATTGGGCAATCTGTTTAGAAGAAGATGTTGTTTTAACCCTTTCCCACCTAAAGACGCATTTTAATGCAATAGCAGCAGATGACTTTTGAAAACATGATGAGCAATTTCTCCTTTGGCCACAAGGTTTTCAACTTTATCTATCAATTAAGCTATCTTTTATGGAGATTTTTCAGGTTTTTGTCAATGTTTTCAAAGTCGTCTGCTGCAGATTTTTAGTATGTTAAATATATAATTTAAAAAATTAAAAAATGTATATCGCGCACGTGCAAAACATGAGCGCCACGTGTACACAGTGTAATGAAATTTAGATTTCACTTAAACTACTCTAAATTGTCCAAAAGACAAAAGCAGTCCAGTGAAATATATGTATTTCAGATATTTGCGAAAGATAAACTGTCAAACGAGAATTTTGACCATTTCTCACAATATCGCAATATCTGAATAACAATGTTGTGAAAGCTAACAGCATTGCCATAACGCAAGCCGCTTCGCAGCGCCAGTTATATCACGGCGGCCAGTTCACCTACTCATGCATTTCCTGGTTTTCTCACACCAGTACTCCACACAACAATCTTCCCAAGCAACTGGCTGCTTTTCCACATAGACTTAGCCCATTGGTGGAACACGAATGACTCATGTCGCATTGATTTTGTCAATCGTCGGAAAAAAAGTTGGCTGAGCCGGGATTCGAACTCACAACCCCTGGATTGACAGCCCACGTTGCTACCGACCGAGCTACCGGGGCTCGGCGATAGATAGAGAGACAAGACAGAAAACGTGAAGTGTGCCCTGCGTGTTAACCTGCCATGAAGGCAACACAAAATTAATCTTTGGGACAAAGGCCTTGTTATCAATGGATGCTCCCAAAATGTTTTGTAAAATATCAAGGTGAACTGTAAAAAGATATTGAATCTGGTAAAGAAGCTAATGTATGCATCTCCATTTGGTATTGACACTTCTCATAAAGTTATTGAGAAATAGCCCGGATACAAAAATGGGATGGACGAGCATACTCACAGGATAACTGTCTTAGGAAGGATAAAAATCTAACCTTGGCCTCCTGGGTATAGCGTCCTGAACGCCTTCCCTAAATCTTCTGCCTGAAACTTTCCTGCAGGGGTCAACTCCCCGCCCCATTTTACTATGAGGACCAAAGAGGGCTCTTTGGGGTACTCATCTGAAAGGGTAGAATGTAATAAAAAACATCTGAGATAATGGAATGATGTTAATGATACCAAATTGAAAACCTTGTGGGAAAAGGTGAAATTATTTGTTTAAAGCAATTTCTCCTTTCCAGACAATGTTTTCTGTATGAGGAACGGAATAGAGACAGAATACAAAATATTGAGAAAATGAGCCAAAATTAGTGAAAAGGTGTCTAGTTATATAACCTAATGTCGATATCACATATAATGTGTCTTTTTTAACCCTTTCCCTCATACAACAAATCTGCAGCAGACGACTTTGAACATATTTTGTCAAAAAATAGAAAATCTCTATACCGGTAATTGAATGGATAACCTATGAATTAAAGTGGAAAACACTAATTGTGGCAAAAGAAGAAATTGCTCGTTTTGAGCCATTTCTTCTTTTGTCACTATGTTTTCAAAAAGCCGTCTATGTGAGGGAAAGGGTTAAAGGTTTACGATTGTAACTAAAGGAGGTTCAATTCGAGTTTTTCATAATAATTCATGTTAACGACTCTTCTAAAAGTAGCCACATAATGACCACAATAGCAAGAATGTGCCTTTTCTTGAATCTGTACTGTTTATCAATGCAACAAGAATATCTTTTTACCAGCCAAATATTAATCATTTAACCCTTTCCCTCATATAGACGCTTTCTGACGCCTCTGCTGCAGACGGTTTTTTGAAAACATAGAGACAAAAGAAGAAATTGCACTAAGTTGTCAGTTATCAAGCCATCAAAATAATGTTTCCGGCAAGTTTTGATCAATCTTCTTCGATAGCAAAGGCAAACTACTCATAAAATGTTTGAAATGATTCTAATGATCAATATTTGATATATCAACAGTATTTAAATAAGTTAATATACAATGTGTTTAGATCTAGTACAAATCTCTGAAACATAAAAGCTGCAAAAGGAACTTACGCTTTTTTAAATTAATTTTATATGATTTTCGGCAAACAAATTCTTAAATAATGTAACTCAATATTGGTAGAATACATTTCTACTAAATTATTTGAAATTCTACATTGCTACAAAAAAAATTGAAAGTCTATCATTCTTGTCCCTTTGGAGGAGAAGATTCTTAAAGTTTTCACTATAGCCATAAAAGGCAAAACAGCCAGTGGAGCTAAATATGAACCGGGAGATAACAAAAATAAGCTACCGTATATCCGCGGCCATAAGTCGAGGGTCCATTTTGACAGCAATTTCGGTGGTTTTGAAGATATTCCCAGCCATAAGTCGGGGGTCGACTTTTTAAAAATTTCGGCAAAAAAAAAAAAAAAAAACCATGGTTCTCGATGTAAAACTGGATAATGATACATTAAGATAATAATGCACAAACCTGATTTTATAAATCCAAACAAACTAACTAGTCCAAATTTCTTAATATTTGTTTTAATCTATAAAAAATAAAAGCGCGAAACTCGAACAAAGGGTTTTATCGATGTCAGTGTTTCTACCATGCATTGACGAAGTTTATTAAAAGTGTGTGTAATTCACAGAGAGGTGAAGACAAGGGTTTTAAAGGTCTATGGAAAGAAGTTTGGACTCTATGGTTATATGATAACGGTTGTAATTTCCACTGGAACAGGCTGTAGTTACAACTGACTTGCGTTAGCCCTATAACTGTTTGTCGTGTGAAAAACACAGGGCTCAAATAAATGACGTCACTAATTTACCAGCTGAGATTGAGCCGCGACAAATGAAATACACCTATATAAATTAATGTTAAATTTACGATACTATTAGCTTAGTAAATTATACTTGTGTGATTAAACTGCACATACTCTTTTTTTATGACGTAGCTCAATTGTTGGGGAAAATGGTTTGCGTAAATTAAGGTCTATATAGATTTCACTCTTACCCATTTTCACATGCATTTATACGCATCTGCAGCAGACTTCTTTTGATAGAGCTCTGACAAAAGGAGAAATTACTACATTTTCTTTAAATTGGACAAATTAACTTTGAATTGAAAAGGATTTTAAAGGGTATGGTATTTATTTTTCCTTTGTTTACGGCTTTAAAACTAGATAAAAAAAATGTAAGGAAAGGATGCATCACTGATAAAAAGCAGTTTCTCTACTGTTTGTCGCGTGTAAAATATAACCTTAGGAGAGATTGTCATTCAGTCATAAGTCGAGTCCCTGCTTCAACACCAAAATTTGAGTCTCAAAAATTCGACTTATGGCCGCGGATATACGGTATAGTTGTTTAGCTTGTATTGTTCCATTCTACTGATCTAAAGATATAACATGATTAGTGTTGCAGTTTTGAAGAGAATCTGCCAAACAAAAACAAAAACGAAATTAACCCTTTCCCTCATACGACAATTCTGCAGCAGACGACTTTCAACATATTTTGTCAAAAAATGGAAAATCTCTTTAATTGAATGGATAACCTAAAAGTGGAAAACATTGTGGCAAAAGGAGAAATTGCTCGTTCTGAGCAATTTCTTCACTATGTTTTCAAAAAGTCGTCTGCTGCAGAGGCGTCAGAAAGCGTCTATATGAGGAAAGGGTTAATGGACAAATTTTTAAAAAAAATGAAAAAGGGAGATAACTCCAACACTTAGAAGGACAGTTACGTTTCATGTAATCATATATAATATTCTCTTGACTACAACTGTAACAAGGTATAAATGTTGCAACTTTGAAGCGAATTTACTACACAGCATTAAATTATGAACAATTAATTGAAAGCGTGAACAGACAAACACAGAGAAGTGATTTCCAAGTGTCTCCCTGCCTTACAGAACTGAGTTAATAATTAAATATTAAAGCAAGCAAAAGGAGCACTCAAACAGTAGATAGGAACAGTTGAGACATAGCAATAAAAATAAAGACATGCAACACGAAACTTAACCCTTTCCCTCGTACAACAATTCTGAAGAAGACGACTTTGAATATATTTCCTCAAAAAATAGAATTGAATGGATAACCTATGACTAAAAGTGGAAAACATTGTGGCAAAAGGAGAAATTACTCGTTTTGAGCAATTTCTTCTTTTGTCACTATGTTTTCCACTTTTAGTCATAGGTTATCCATTCAATTATGGAGATTTTCCATATTTTGACAAAGCTTGTTCAAAGTCATCTGCTGCAGATTTGCTCTATGTGGGAAGGGGGGTTAAAGAAAACTTAAAAAGTTAGCTGAAGTATTATATTTTTACCAGTGATCAAGCAACTATACTTATATTTTGTTTGTAGTACAAACACAATAAATTCTTGTCGCGGAAAAACCAGAACTGTTACAAGACAGCATAGTTGGCCAAAATTGAACTCGATTGTAGCTTAACCCTTTACCTCATATAGACGCTTTCAGACGGCTTTTAGAAAACATTGTGACAAAAGAAGAAATTGATCAAAACAATTTTTGTCACCATGTCAGGAGTTTCAAATTTTTTCGGGTGTGTTTTCCCGCTGCAGATTTGTTGTATGTGGGAAGGGGTTATGCATCTCGTAACGCTGCCAATAATAAGGCGACAATATGAACTTTCTTGGGAAACAAACTAGGGGAGTTGAAAATTGTATAAGAGCTTCTTTCTCTTAACCCTTTCCCAAATGTAAGCGCTTTCTGATGCCTCTGTAGCAGACGACTTTTGAAAACAATGATCAATTTATTCATATGCCACAATGATTATTCTATCATTAATAGAGTTTCAATATTTTGTAGTTTTTGTTTTCAAAGTCTTCTGCTGTAGATTTGTTGTATAATGTGGGAAAGGGTTAAGCATCTTGTAACACTGTCAATAATAAGGCGACAACATGAACTTTCTTGGGAAACAAACAAGGGGAGTGGAAAATTGTATAAGAGATTAGCTTCTTTCTCTTAACCCTTTCCCAAATGTAAACACTTTCTGATGCCTCTGTAGCAGAGGACTTTTGAAAAGAATGATCAATTTATTCATATGCCACAATGATTATTCTATCATTAATAGAGTTTCCATATTTTGTAGTTTTGTTTTCAAAGTTTTGTCTGCTGTAGATTTGTTGTATGTGGGAAAGGGTTCAATGTCTTTGCCACCAAGTAGCCTGCATGATGTTACATGTTTGTGAGGTGTTATGTCATGTAAACGATAAACATTGTAAACATTACAAGTAACTTGAGGATTTTTCAAATACCAACCATCCCTGGAGTAAAGCGGACAGCCATACGGTTGGTACTTAAATTGTATCTTCCTGTTAATTCCCGAAAACTCATACCTGTGGGTCATAACAATAGCGCACACATTATGAGAGAAGCGAGAATGTTTTACAGCACATGTCTTGCATGCCAATAATCACTTCACATAACCAATTAACTTTTTCACACATACAACAAATCTACAGACAGATATGATCAATTTGAAAAAAAATCTAGCCAAAAATATATTTATCTCTATAAATGAAAGTATACTATTCACAATTTGATGAGGGTCACTATCTATTTACTTAAATGGTTTCTTTACCAAATGATCAGCAGAAACAAATAATAATGAATTATTGAAGCATAACAAATGCAACAATGCAAACCCCCCTGATATTCTGCTGCGGGATTGAATTTTTTTTAATGAAGTGGTTGTCTACTCTACCTTGTCTTTGGTGGCTGAACAAGTTGGTTTGATATGGCTCCCGGAACATGTCACAGACCTGCTCTTTTGGATTAATATCAAGGGAATCGAGTGGACCAGTCTATACAAACAATAATTACTGCCTCCCGGGACTTGATGAATTCAGGGCCAGCAGCAACTGCATGGTTGAACATAAGTATCCAGTATTTCAGTGAAGTACCTTACAGCCATAAACTTACAATACTCAATGATATACATGAGGCTGATGCCTACCAATACCCTATATTGAACAGACAGACAGGCGCAAATCGCTCATTTTTCATTCTCAAGCCATGTCAGAAAAGAGTATCCATGAGCAATCCTGGAGGGTCCATTTGACATGGTCAAGGGTCCATTCCAGATATTCTAGAGTGCACTGAAACTAGCGTCATGGAGACAATTCCTGACTGTTTGCCTGGATACTCCAACACCAGTGGCATTCTGGAAGTCATTTCTTAACCATTTCCCTCATACGACAATTCTGCCACAGATGACTTTGAACATATTTTGTCAAGAAATAGAAAATCTCTATAATTAAATGGATCAACTATGACTAAAAGTGGAAAACATTGTGGCAAAAGGAGAAATTGCTCGTTTTGAGCAATTTTTTCTTTTGTCACTATATTTTCAAAAAGCTGTCTGCTGCAGAGGCGTCAGAAAGCCTCTATATGAGGGAAAGGGTTAACATAGTAAGGTTCTGGAAATGATTCCATTGATTCTGGATGACAATACACTGGCCATTGGCATGGGATGTAGACCTTGTGCAACTACCACCTTTTTGATACATAACATTTCCATTTGGTTGTACATTATGACAAAGTTTCAAGCTGCTTAAGAAAAACATGGCATCTTCAATTTGTGACCTAGTTTTTGACCTCACATGGCCAAGTTTTGATGGAGATGTATGTTCCGATAAATATTCATGAAGATTGGATGCAAAATATTGCCTGTAGATTGTGAACAAGGCAATTGTTGACGACTGACAAAAGGTGATCGCAAAAGCTCATCTAGAGCCTGTTATCCTCAGGTGAGCTAATTATAAGTAAACCTTTTAAAATGTTGACTAGTACACAATGGTACATGTACTACAAACATCTATGAAAGTTAGACCTTGAATATTAATAAAAAATGATTTACTTAAATTTCCACCACAAAAAGTAACAATGTTGTCAAGAATACATAACGACCCTCATAAAAATGTGAGTAGCATATCATTATTGAATACGCTCGAAGCTATTGACACAAAAGAATTACTCTTTTTGAAGCAATGTTTTCAAAACTTGTCTGCTGCAGAATGTGTCTGAATGTGTTAAAAGGTTACGTCAAAGCATTATGGACGGATGCAAAGACAGACAACCGAAAGGTCATCCCTAAATGTCATCCTGCCAAGTTGGGAGACACACACAAATAATCTGTACAAATTCGTTGAAAATGCTTTCCTAGCAAGTCGTACTATACTGCTAAGGTATATCCAACTTTTGAAGTCTAAAGAAAATGAAACAGAACATCAATTAGGGGAAAGGAGTAGATGCTGTGCATAGCTAACTGACTTCTCTGAAGAAGAAAAAAAGATAATAAACAATAAAGTCAACTAAATTAACGCAATGAAGGATTGTTAACTGGGTAAGAGGTGCTGTTCTAAAGAGAGAAAAAACAAGGCACTACACATAATACAAAGCTAAGCACTTTACATATAAAGCTATATAAGCCCTTATCCCTTTCCCTCATATAGACGCTGACGCCTCTGCAGCAGATGGCTTTTTGAAAACATGGCGACAGAAGAAGAAATTGCTCAAAACAAGAAATTTCTCGTTTTGTCACCATGTTTCAACTCTATTCAATTATTGTACTTTCATTTAAAGGGAGTTTCCATAATTTTTTTGGGTATATTTCTTAAGTCGTCTGCTGGGAAAGGGTTTAATATAAAGCGAAATACTAGGCATATTAGGTAAGCACTACACATATAAAGCTAAGCACTATACAACATCTAACAAAACATTTGATTACAAATCAGAGGAAAACTTATACATGAACCACGACAGATGAGCCCACTTACAGACCTATTTTGAGGCCTCTGCAGCAGACAACTTTTGAAAACCTTGTGACAAAAGGCGAAATTGCTAATCATGAGCAATTTATCCTTTTGCCAGAGTTTTAAACTCTATTTAATAATTGAACTTTTATTATTAAGACTTACAATATTTTTGAACAGCTTGTTTAGAAGTCCTCTGCTATAGATTTGTTGTATGTGGGAATGGGTTAAGTCTAACTGTAGTACCACATCAATACCAAAAGACCCCAATTTTGACTGACAAAACCATGGTCTGTTGATCAGGGAAGGGGATCTAAACCCATAGCTTTAAACCTTCGCCACATACAGAAGCATCCTGAAGCCTTAGCTGCAGATGACCTTTGAAAAATATACCTTTTGTCACAAAGTCACAAGGTTTTCAAAAGTTTTCTGCTGCAGATGTGTCAAAATAGGTCTGCAAGTGGGCTCATCTGTCGTGGTTCATGTATAAGTTTTCCTCTGATTTGTAATCAAATGTTTTGAAAACAAAATGTTTTTAACTTTATTCAATAATAATACTTTGATTTACATATTTTGGTCCAGATTATTTCAAGGTCATCTAGTGCATCTTTTGATTTATGTGGGTTAAAGAATGTGAGGCAAATGGTGGATTATTTGGAAAATTTGGAATTATTTTAATATAAATTTTGGCAATTTCTGATTTCTCAAGACATCTGCTACAGCTGTCATATGAAGTGTGTTTCAGGGAAATGGTCACCTTGTTTAATCCTTTCCCATATAAGAACAAATCTGCAGCAGACAACTTCGAAAACATTTAGTCAAATATATGGAAACTCTCTATAATGAATAAACATATATTGAATAAAGTAGAAACGAAAAGTTTTTCTAAACTTATTTTCTAAACAATATTTTCATAAAGCATTTTGTTGTTGAAGCATTAAAAGTCATCTGTAAAATTCACAAAACAAGTATTGGGATTTTGTAAGCATACCAACTTACAACATGTAATAGGGCAAAGTTCTAGATAGGTCATATAAATATCATTTAACCCATGTAATATACATTGTGTTCGGGTTAAAATCAGGTTAAATTTGTATATTTACTTCGGAACAATAGGGTAATGATGACCATATATCCCCCTCCTGATGTAATAGAACTTTAAAAATGTTCAAAGGTTTTTACTCAACATATTTAACCCTTTCCCTCATACGACAATTCTGCAGCAGACGACTTTGAACGTAATTTGTCAAAACATAGATAATCTCCATAATTGAATAGATAACCTATGACAAAAAGTCGAAAACATTGTGTCAAAAGGAGAAATTGCACGTTTTGTGCAATTTCTTCTTTTGTCACTATGTTTTCAAAAAGCTGTCTGCTGCAGAGGCGTCAGAAAGCGTCTATATGAGGGAAAGGGTTAAGGAAAACGGGGCCCACCCATGGGTAGCTATGTCTTTAACAAAGGAACATTTGTGACAAATTATTTTTAAATTAGGCTTGTACAATTAGACAAGTATTTTTTTTGTTTTTTTTTAGTCTTACTATAAACAATAACAAGGATAACATGCCAAGACTCCTGGCAGCAATATTTTTCAACAGCTTTGAATAAGTTTGGCTAAGATTAGCCTATGGTTTTAGGAGGAGATGTCATTTAAAGCCTTTTTTCAAACATCCTTCCTTTGCCATGGCAACCAGTTTTCCATGGAATTGAATTCCTTTAGCAAATTTGAAAGGACATCAAAGGAACATTGCTTTTAAGTATATTTGAAATTATCTATGTGGTTTAGGAGATGTCATTAAAAGATTTTAAAGTATTTCCTTTCAATTGCCAGGGCAATTGACAGAGTTTTGGATAATTCTGAAAGACTATCACCTAGGAACATTCATCTGAAGATTAGTCAAGGTTGGGCCCTCTGTCATTTAGGTGGAGATGCATATGGAGCTCAAATCTTTTAGCAATTCTGACAGGGCATCTACTAAAGAACATTCCTGTGAAGTTTGGTTGAAATTAGCCCTTTGGTTTAAGAGGAGATGTAAAGCCCTATTTTACCTTGTGGTTGCCCACCTGATATGAAGTTTTAACCCTTTCCAAAAATCAGACAATTTCTGTAGCCTCTGCAATAGACAACTTTTGAAAACATCATGGCAAATGATGAGCAATTTATCCTTTTGTCACAATGTTTTCAAATCTATTCAGTTATTAAAAGGTAATCTATAGAGATTTTCTATATTTATCCTACATGTTTTCAAAGTCCTCTGCTGCAGATTTGATGTATATGGGAAAGGGTTAAGAAATGCATGCTTTTGAAACATCTGAGGAAAAAGTTGTTATATCTGGAAACTAAGAGTATAAATGAAAACCTTGTTGCAAAAAGAAAAAGTTGTAGGATAAAGTCATCTACAGTTGAATGTATCAGGGTGGGATTCAAGACATTATAGGATTAATTTGTCACAAATTGTTAACTAGCATAAATTGTAATTTCAACTTGAATTTTCGAAAAAACAGAAGCTTAAATTTGAAACCTGACAACGAAATTTGTATGCCCTTATCTAGAACTGTGCGTTTACAAGGCATGCATAAATGTTAGATACGGAACATAGCGCCCATGCACGATTAGAAAGACCACATTACGTACAGGATGCAAGGCTATGAAATACACTCTCAATCGGTTCATTTTGCAGACTTTCCTCGCTTGATGATAATTTTTTCGGTGCTCCATTCGGCTGGTACTTTAGCTGCACTTTACGATTAATCCCGGAGAAATGACCATACCTAGTGTGTTAGGAAAATCTATAGACCATAGGTTTGTTGATTCACAAAGCCTCTCATTGCATAAATATTTATGTATTAATATTCCAAAACAAGACATGTCATTTTTATTAAAGAATTTAGCTAAAAGTGCATATCTATAAATCCATACTACATGACCCACAGTGTTCTTAACCCAATACTTCACACAGACAACATTTGACACCTGCCATTAAACACAACTTTTGAAAACATTGCACTAAAAGGCGAAATAGCTCAAATCGAGCAATTTCACCTTTTATTGCAATATTTTCAACTCTTTATCAATATAAATCCTTCAGTTTTTTAGATTGTTAAAATTGGTCGACGAAAGATTGCAAAGCAGTCGACCTTTGAAAAGTCATGTGAAGTAATATGGGTTAACATTTATGGAACTTGGTCCCTATTTTTATAATATGAAATAACATCATCGTTGTAGCTGCAGTCACAACGATGTAAGAAAGACTAAACCAACAAGAGGGCCATGGTGACTCACCTGATTATGTGTTCATAAGCATGACTTAACCCTTTCCCTCATATAGATGCTTTCTGATGCCTCTGCAGCAGACGGCTTTTTGAAAACATAGTAACAAAAGAAGAAATTGCACAAAACATGCAATTTCACCTTTTGTCACAATGTTTTCCACTTTTAGTCATAGGTTATCATTCAATTATAGAGATTTTCCATTATTTGACAAAATATGTTCAAAGTCGTCTGCTGCAGAATTGTCGTATGAGGGAAAGGGTTAACCCTTTCCTAGGTATATCAAATCTGATGGTTTTTAAAACATCTAGTCAAAAACATGGAAAATCTTTATAAATATAGGTATAATTACTGAAAAATGTTTTGGCCGAGGGCAAAATTCCTCACCTTGCGCAATTTCTCCTTTTGACACAAATGTTTTCAAAATTCGTCTGCTGCAGAAGTGTCAAATTTGTGTCCATATTTGGGAAAGAGTTAAAAAGGTATTTTGATAATAATACAGGCAAAGGACTCAATATCACCCTTTTTCAAACTTGACGACAAATATACTGAAAAACCTTCCATTAAAATCTAGAAAGCAAGATTGGTTGATTGACTGGTTGGAGTTTTACGCCGCTTTCACCATTTGTTCATTTATATCACGGCAATTCCTGAGTAGGCTACAACTACTACTGGTCTGTTTATCCTGACACCGGCCATTCAGTCGTAATTTTAACCCCGCAATCCTGAGCGCTCAGGAGGGAAGCCATTACAACCATTTTTATAGTCTTCGGTATGTACCAGCCAGGGATCGAACCCGCGACCGCCCTCACTCAAGGCGGACGCTCTATCACAATACCACCAAGATGGCCATGTTTTTTAATGTACCACAATTATTTTCAAATCAGACCATTACAATTGAACAAGAACCCTCAATTCTAAAACAATTTTGAAAGAGGACCATCAAAAACATTCCTGTGAAGTTATTTTGAAATTGCTCCAGTGGTTTAGCAGATAAGTTGATTGTAGGAAAATATAGATAAATGGACACCGGACGGTGAGTGAACACACAATAAGTCCCCCGCACATTGTGCTCAGGTAACCTAAAATATCACCATCTACACTCATCATAAATCAGCTTAACCCTTTCCGTCGTACGGACGCTTTCTGATTCCTCTGCAGCAGACAACATTTGAAAACATTGTGGCAAAAGGAGAAATTGCTCAAAATGACCAATATCACCATTTGCAACAATGTATTCAACTCCATTCAAGATTTTTCATTTCGTTTAAAAAGATTTTGCATATTTAAGTTATTTCAAAGTCGTCATCTGCTGCAGATTTGCTGTATGTGCGAATTGATTAAATTAGGTTTTTTTCCTAGGCAAGGCTTCAAATACACTTACATTTCAAGAACTAGCTTCAACTGACGGAGCTTTGCCTTTTTCTCCAGAACTTCAGCATTGCTTTCATTATGACTTTCACTCAGCAAGTCACGAGAAATATCAAGGACCTCTTGTAGCTGCTTTGGTTTCTTCAGTTTGAGATGGCCTTTCTTGTAACCATTGTATTTTTCAAATAGATCAAAGAACCTAGAAAAACAAAGAATTCAATACAACCATCCTTATGTGACTATATGAGATACTTCTAAATTGAAAATCCCCGTCTTATAAACACACAATAAATCTAAAAACATATATATGGAAAAGTTATTGAATAGAAATTGTTGAAAAGGTGAAATTTCTCATTATTGATCATCTGCTGCAGAGTTGTCAAAAAGCATCTATATACAGGAAGGGGTTAACCCTTTTCCTCATACGCCAATTCTGCAGCAGACGACTTCGAACATGTTTTGTCAAAACATAAAAAATCTCTCTAATTGAACGGATAACCTTTGACTAAAAGTGGAAAACATTGTGGCAAAAAGGAGGAATTGCTCAAAACAAGCAATTTCTCCTTTTTTCACCATGTTTTCAACTCTGTTCAATTATTGGACTTTCATTTAAATCAACTGAAATCCAGATGGCACGAAAAAAAATTGGCCCGATGAAGGGGTTTCCTATTTAAAAATACCACGGAATCCTTCAGACGGGCACCTTGCAACGATCACATGATATAACTATATAACGGTTCACTCTGACAGGTGTGTACAGTTATACACAATTAACACGATTGGCGAAATCGAACGACAGTAATCATAGAGATTTGTTTGTGATTGCATGAGCTCCTCGTGATTTTGTACACTGTATATTTTGCGGCCTACAAAAGCGACATGAGTCTCATAAGATCCTTTTTTCTGTTACTGTTTAGTAACACACCGCTAACATTCTGTACCTTCTAATTATAGGAATATAAATGTTTCCATAACCATTTCCTTTTCATTTATTTTCGAAAAGGGAAAATAATTAAATATGGAAACATGACGAAAACAAGCTCATTGAGCTTTCAAATAAACATGCTTTTAAACTACAAAACATGCTTCTATCCTCCATTCTGTACATTCTTTCTTTTTTTCTCTATATACATGTACTTTATTCTTTTTCTCTTAATCTCCATTTCTCTCTCATATTGATTTAATTACTATGCCTTTTGTTGCCCTCTGATCACGTTGTATAATATATTGTAGAGCTGTCATAACCTGCAGCAATAATAAGCGGGTTTTATTTGTTTTATTTGTACTTTAATGGTCATTTTAGTCACTGCTTACTTTGCATAAAACCTTCATGGTATAAAAATGTTTCATTTAATGCGCATGCGTCCTAAAGGTAAATTTGAAAGAATCATCAAACTGAAAATACCTACTTTTTATGTTTTACCTCCATTTTCATTTTCTGTTTCGGTGTTCTATCTCCATGTCTTATCACAGCTATTACACATCTCAGCTCCATCCTGTAACACAATGACAATAACAATATACTCTTGTGCTATACAAGGCATTGCGTCTTTGATGAACTTGGTGATAGATATTTTAAAATTGTCAGATCAATTTGTCGACCAGGATCATTTGAAAACTAAGATCTGAAGCTGGAAGATTTCTTGTGTAGAAAAGATAATTTCTATGAGAGTTCTGTTCTTATATATGACTTTTCTTGGGCTTATTCTTTCCGTAAATTTTGACATAATGTATGTCACACATTGAGAATCAGAGTTTGTCTTGATTAATACGAAAAAAGAACATAAATGGGTTTTTTTCGCTTATTTTTTTTTTTTTTTTTTTTTTTTTTTTCAATAACCCATGAAGCTTTCTGAAATGAAACTGGAAAAAATCCATGGGGGCAGCCATTTTTGATATGTATAAAAAGCAGACGTAAAACACAGATTGAAATTTTTTTTTTTTTTTTTTTTTTTTTTAAATCATTATTTTGGGTATGTATAAAATGAGCAGAAAAACACGGATTGAAAATTATTGTCGTCTTTTTAATCATTTTTTTTTAAATCGATATTTAAGATCATTTAAGTGCTGTGTTATGTGGCAATTAACATTTGTACGAAAAGTTAAAAATAAATGGAAATCTGTAAGAAATATGTTTTCCCGTTCGTCAAAAAAACGACAGCATTAGCCTTCTACGCCCGAAACTAAATTTTGACTGTATCGTAGCCAAAGAAGGACGTGATGTCATTTCCGTTACACTTCATCTTGGCGTAACGTCAATGGAGCGACGTCGTTTCCCGCAAAAAAGTGGTATCAACATGAAAGACTCCGAATTCCTATACATGAGCTATTGACTCACTCATTCAAAGTATAATTATTTATCAAACATTGTGGCAAAAGGATAACTTTCTCATAAAAAGCAATTGTTCTTGTGGCGACAATCTTTTTCCTAAATCGTCTGTTGCATAGGCCTCGGAAACCGTCTCTAATAGGGAAAGGGTTTAGCAGAAATGTGACCCCTTACATAATTTGTTCCAGTCATATTGACTGGTTGAAAAAGGCAGTCGCCAGGTTGCATCAGAAAAGGGCTGATCTATTTGCTTCTTTGCCATAATGCAGGTGATCGATTAAGGATCATCTTGGCCTTCATGTTTTAACCTCGTTCATTATAAATGTATTCCTTGATTGTCTGAAAGTCTTTACTTTATTATTTTCTGTTCAAATAATAGACAACAGCAATACGAATTCCAAATATGTTTTAATAATGCAAGAAACATGACATTAACATTATTATTGTCTAGTCAATTACTTATAAATCCTTTTTTATGGCCAAAGTATGCTCTTTAATTTTTGTTTATAATTATCTTGCAGTGTTTTTTTTTCGTAAATAGGTAGCACCTATATATATATTAAGTAAGCGTATGTTGTGTTATGGAGAAGTATTATCTCATTGATATGATACTCCAGAGCTCTAGATAAGGGGCGTTTTGCATGTTCTCAAATCCTTATTTGACCTTATAACCCTATGATGTGGGTACTCAAAAGAATCGTCTTATTGAGACGATTCTTTTGAGTACCCATATCATAGGGTTTGGTTGGATGATAAGAGAGATATTGTGGGTAAAAGAGCTGTATACGCCTCCTTATCTGGACCTCTGATACTTACAAGCCTACCCCACATTGGGCTTGGCTAAGTAAAAAGAGAGACCATGACCTTTGACCCCTTGACCCCAAAAAACATTGAGATCATCTACTCAATTAGACAAATCATCCTATCTTTTTACCCTAAGTTACTGTTATCGCGTGGAAAATAAGTATGACAAACAGACAGACAAACTGGGCAGAAACAATAGTGAGTATACATTGTAATGAGTATAATTTGAGTGTTAAGCAGTCGTGAAAATCATTTAACTTACATAGAGCCAGATGTAGTTGGTAGAATAGGTATATCCTCAGGGGCTGCACCAAGAATTAATGGAATGTGAAGTTGTGGGGCTAGGGCTCGAATGATCATCGTCCTGTAATATATGATTCGCTTTAGTTGTGGATTACATCCGATATTAACCCTTTCCCACATAAAAAATCTGCAGAAGTTCACATTGAAAACATCTATGCAAAAATAAGGAAACTTAAATTACTGAAAAACAGTTTAAAACATTGTTGCAAAAGGATAAATTGCTTGTTTTAAGCAATTTCACCTTTTGCTACAATGTTTTCAAAGGTCCTCTGCTGCAGAGGCATCAGAAAGAGTCTGTATGTGGGAAAGGGTTGAACAATATTGAATTTCCTGTCAAACTTGATTTAGCAGTCACTTTTGTTTAGCAGACAACTTGTATAAAGCAGACATTTGTACAAATTTTTAAGATGACCACCACAGGTACATTCCTGTGAATCTGCTATGGACCCATGATTTAAGAAGAGGTGGTGTTGAAAGAAATTGTTGATGGCGCATGGTCACAACAGCTAAGGTGAGCTAAAAAGAGATTAATAGATCCATCATTGACTAAAAATTAAAGCTGGATATTTCAGATGATATAACAATTGGACGCAGATTGCAAAGACCTGTCAAAAGTTAACAAAAGAATCTTGAGTTGGGATTTGACTTTCCATTCCTGTATCAAATGCAGAGATCTTTGAGCAAATTCAAATACTTACCCGAGCACATTGGCACAATCATCGTAATACTTTGTAGAGTTCTTCACAAAACTGAATCCATTCACATCACATACGTACGATTTACCCCCAGTTCGTAATAGATCAAATCCGCACACATTTTGCTGTGAAATCAGAATGAAACATTTAATTCATATAGACTGTTTACCTGATATGCAATAGTTAGAGTTGTCTATTTTTAAAACATTAAAGAACAATGAGTGGAAAGAAGAAATTGCTTAAAGTAAGCAGGTTTCATCCTGAATTCTTTTTGGAAATGAGAAATATTTCTACTGTGTTTATTACTATGCTTTCAAGCCTTTTTTTATCATTTCTACAACTAAATGTTTCCACTTTTAAAAAATCTTGACCTTTCTCTTATACAGCAGACATCAAAAAGACTACTTTTGACATCACCATTTTCGTAGGGTCACCTGAGGCATATTTCTGCCCAATAATCTTGGGATCAGAGAAATAGAAATTTGTATGTCTTAATCCCTTTCTAATCCCTTTCTGATGCCTTTCTTGCTATCTTTTTCATGCAACTAATATGTGTCCTGTAAACAATTGTTAAGTGTCAACAAAGAAACATTTATGTCAAAATTGTTTGGAAATCAGACAAGCACTTTCAGAGCATAAGAATAGCAAAAGTTTTAGCATTTTATCCCTTGTTCTAATGCTGCCCCTAGGGCATGTTTTTAAAATAATCAAGACGATTTAAATAACTTTTGTAGAGGATCACTTCAGGAATATTTCTACAAAATTATCTTGCAATCCAACTTGTAGTTACAGAGAAGAAGACCACAACAGAGGATCATCAAAGGAACATTTTTGTGATGTTAGTAAAAATTGGCCCAGTGGTTTAAGAGTATATTTTGTTTAAAGAAATTGATGAAGGTACCTGGGGACAATGCATTACACTTGGAATTTTACACAGGGAGATCTCAATAGCTCACCTTGAGCACTTGCTCAGGGGAGTTAAAAAGACAAACTTTGATGGAAAGTTCAGACTATAATAAAGTGTTTTACAGTCTACCTACAGTTATAGATATGTTTGCCTGTTTATTTGCTTCAGATTAGTTGTATATGGGTACGGGTAAGCCAGTATTGCAACTTATATTACCTTAAACGCAAGACAAACTTTTCTAGCAATCATTTTTTCTGCAGCACTTAACAGCACTGGAAAGCGGACTTCTTTTCCCTCTTTGTCACGCTCCACTTTCCCATCCAGCGCTGGTGATTTACGGGCTTCTGCGTGAGCATAATCAGGGCCCACTGTGTAAACTTTGACGTCTGTGCCGTCTGTGGGCATGAAGTCCTCATAGATGAAAGAACCTGTCTTCCGAACCCTGTTACATTGTGAGTACACACTGCTCCTTGACCCAACCTAAATAGACAAGATTTATTATGAGAGCATGATCAAGCTTTCTTGTTTTCCCATATGTTAACCCTTTTCCAAAAATAAAAAAAAAAGTAGATCTTGGCAAAAACATAGAAAATCTTTATAAATGAAGGTATAATTAATGAAAAAATTTAATTTCAATGATTTGAGCAATTTCTCCTTTTGTCACAATGTTTTTCGAAATTAGTCTGCTTCAGAGGTGTCAGAAAATGTATATTTGTGGGAAAGGATTAATGGAACTGTCTCATCAATTTTGGGCTGAAAACTTAATATTCTAAGCAAACTTAGAAAAGGAATTATATTTACAAAACATGAAAATTATCGCTTTACTGTGATGAAATGTCTTTGCTGTTTTCCACATACAATGAATCTTCAGCAGATTACTTTGGAAACCTTCAGTCAAAAGTTACTTAGAATTAATATTAAATAAAGATGAAAACATTGTGGCAAAAGGAGAAATTGCTATTTTAGAGCATTTTCTCCTTTGTTTAGATGTTTTCAAAAGTTGTCTGCTGCAAATAGGTCAACATGTGTCTATAAGTGGGAATGAGGTTTATGGTGATATATGTAACTTGGTTAACTGGCCCAGTAAGCTCATTTCGGCATCTCCCCAAAGACAAGTTGCCCTCAATGAGATTTCTCGACCCAAAATTTCATAACCATACATTATACACTGTAGACTCATTACAACACTGTAATTGGGAGCCATGGTCTTGTACAGCGAAATTAACAGGGTTAAATTGATAACGCTGTTCCAAAAATCCGCTGAGTCAATACCCCACCCACCCACCTATAATGCATACACTAATTCAATTGCAAAGACAGAGTGCTTTTGGCTAAAACAAGCTTGCAAGAAATATTTACCTGTTTCTTTGATATTTGATAGATGTACTAGGGCTCGAATTTAAGCTCACATACTTGCGAATTGCAAGTGCAAATTTCAATTTGCATGGTGAGATTTCAGGCACCTGCAGATTTTTGCGACCAATTTATGAAATTGATGGACCAATTAATACGCATTTCTAATCGTCGATCTTTTACAGGGTTATTTTTTGACAATTTGCGGTAATTGCAGTGAACTTTTGGGATTTACCGAGTGGCTGGGAGTATACTTTCAGTTTTGCAATATTTGCAGAATTTTACAATCGATACATGTCTCGGGCGCATGCCTATTCAACGGCCCCAATAGTGATGACGTTTACGGCATACACTTGGGCTAAATAGTTTTACTTTACATATCGCAAATACCATTGGCTGGAATAGTCACATGTATATTTTGGGTTTAAGCGTAATGCACAAACAATAATTACACCCGATATCAATTATTTATCTGTCTATTGTTGTAATATTGAAAGCGTTATGCAAACAGCCCCTCGATAACGATATCGATCTTTTACCCATCTATTGTTGAGATGTTGAACAAAGCGTTATGCAAACATGTGGACTAACGTGATAGTGCAGTGGAGATCTATTACGCGGATCTTATTTGGTGTTTCAAATGTTAGGTTTTTGAAAATTTATAATTCTATTCCCACATATTTCATGCAATAAAATTCTGGAGCCAAGCAAGACCAGCGGAAAGACGGAGGGCGTTATAGAGGAGTGCCAGTGTACAGTGTACAGGGTATATTATTACTAAAAGAATTTGTACTTGATCCATTTGTATAGGAGGAGGAGGCATTGTTTGTAGGATAATAAGACAACACCACCGGAAGGTGATTGATCACAATAACTTAACTCTGCACTTCCTGCTCAAAGCGAGCAAACTATACAATTTGGGTATATTTATACTTAACTTATACTTTTCGGTCATACCACACATCTGAAGCAAACATTGAAAAATATGGAAAACATCTATAATGAAAGTATCATTTTTTAATAGAATTGAAAAAAATTATTGTGGCAAAAACAGGAATTGCTCAACCTCAGCAATTTTTCTTTAAGCAACAATGTGTTCAAAAGTTTTATGTGGCAGATACATCAAAATAGGAAAGGGTAAAGCTTCCAATAGTCCTGATATAATCAAAGCCAAGGATTCCAATATACTACAGCCCAACCTGTGTTTTAAGACCACCCATGGGAAGAGAACAATCTTGTCTTTGTTGACAGGTGGTCTTTAATTACAGGGTCATTTATGCAGAAAATGAGTAATTGAGAAATTAAAATTAAACAAGAGGCCCAAGAGGGCCAGTATCGCTCCACGGCCATTAGGCAAAAATTAAATCTCTAAACAGCCATATAAGGCAAAAAAAGCCTCGCCCCCTTGTTCAACCAATCAACATGGCTTGAAGGAATCTGATAGAGGGTCTCCAAAGGAACATTTCTACAACATTATTTGAAAATTGGCCAGACACTTTCGGAGGAGAAGATTTTTTAAGTTTTCACTATAGCAATATAAGGCAAAAAAGCCCCACCCCCTGGCGGCCATGTTTTCAACCAATCAACTTGGCTTGAAGTAATCTTAAAAAGGTCACCTAAGGAACATTTCTACAAAATTATTTAAAAATCGGCCCCACACTTTCGGAGAATATTTTTTTTTAAGTATTCACTATAGCCATATAATGCAAAATAGCCCCGCCCCCTGGCGGCCATGTTTTTCGACCAATCAACATTTCTTGAAGAAATCTAATAATGGGTCTCCCAAGGAAAAGTTCTACAAAATTATTTGAAAATCGGGCCGACACTTTCGGAGAAGATTTTTTAAGTTTTCACTATAGCATATAAGGCAAAATAGCCCCGCCCCCTGGCGGCCATGTTTTTCAACCAATCAACATTTCTTGAAGGAATCTAATAAAGGGTCACCCAAGGAACATTTCTACAAAATTATTTGAAAATCGGGCTAACACTTTCGGAGAAGAAGATTTTTGAAGTTTTCACTATTTTTTTCTTTCGGTTGCCATGGAAACCAGAATTTCAAATGGATAAAAATAATTTGAAGGAATTTAGTATAGAACATTGAGAGGATGCTTCCTATGAAGTTTCAACCAAATTGGCCAAGTGGCTAGGGAGAAGTCGTTTAAAGGAAAAATTTAACGCAAGCTCAGACGCACGACGGACAATTCGCCATGACATAAGCTCGACTGGCTTTCAGCCAGTGGAGCTAAAAATTGATAAACAAAGGTGGTCTTTAATACTGGTTTGACTGTAAATTCAGTGAAATGGCGTAGTGTACCTTTCTGAACAGTTTCTGGCAGCCACCCCCTGCAGACACAGGGAAATAGATATAGATATTATGGTCCTCAGCATCCACTGGTTTTTCTACAAATGGCCTTTGAAACTGGGTACCATTCACATCAATAGCATCTTCATTCTCATCGAAGTCCCCTGGAACAAGCACATTGACAAGAATTAGGCATAATTTTATGTCTCCAGCTTTGACTATCCATGTAAAAGACAAAGACAAAATGTGTGTCCAAAATTTGAAGTCAATCTAACAAGATAATAGAATCTATACATGTGTTTTCAACCAAAAAATAATTTCTAATCAGCTATTACAGTTTACTATGATAAAGCGTATAAGATGTTACAAGGGTCCAAGTTTAAAATCCTACCACTTGTACTTTTAAAAGAAATGTCAAAAAAACTAATATTTAACAATGAACTATCTTAAACGCGATTGATAACAAGAGGATCATCGCTTACCGGATTTAATAGATTTAAGTTCTTACTTTATACATATAAGGAAAATAAGTCACATCCCTGGTGACCATGTTTTCAAATGGAAAGGATTAAATTGGACAAGGAACATATGAGCTAAAGTAAACATTTATTTAATCAGGCAATTTCTTTTGTATAACGATTTTTAAAGTTTTAACTATATACATATACAATAGCTCACACCCTGCACGTTGTGCTCAGGTGAGCTAATAAGGAAAACAAGCTTAGCCCCGAAGTGGCCATATTTTTAAACGGATCCAGAAACTGACAAGAAGGTTTTTAAAGATAGGGCATTGACCCATCTTTTTGATGCCATAGCAACCACAGTTCTACAAAGAATTAAAATTATTTGAACAATTTTGAAAAAGGACCACCCAAGACACATTCATTCCTGTGAAGTTTCATGAAAATTGGATAAGTGGTTTCAGAGATGTTGTTTAAAGAAAATGTTGACAGATGGATGACAGACACCGGACGGCTGTGCTCAGGTGAGCTAACAAAAAAAGAAAGTCCAAACCTTTTTCTTCACAATCCCTGTTCATGACTGAATATCTAGGATGGGAGATTCCTTCTCGCACCAGTATTTTGTACACCTCTCTCCTGTGGATATAGATACATATCATTAACCCTTTCCCACATCCAACCAATCTACAGCATACAACCTTGAAAACATCTCAGCAAAAGTATGGAAAATCAATGATCATGGAAGAATAATAATTGAATAGGATCATAATCATTGTCGCAAAACGTTTTGTGAATACGTCTGTTCCAAAGTGTGTTGTAATTCTTGAGACAATCTCATGACATTACAGAATTCATAAACAAAATTGTGCAAAGATAGTACAAAATGTGCATGATTTGCCAATTAATCCTCCATATCTAGAGGGCACATAAGTATGTATTAACACAAAATTGTACATGTCCTACTAACAGAAATTTGTATATTCCGTAAGCCAAAATGATCATTAGGTGTCATTTTGACCAAAGCCTAACCCTTTACCACATACAACAAACTTGCAGAAGGGGACTTTAAAAACATCTTGGCAAAAATTTGAAATGAGAATTAAATCGTTAAATAGAGTCGAAAACATTGTGGCAAATGGTGAAATTGCTTTTCTAAATGAATTACTCCTTTTTGCCACAATGTGTACAAAAGTTGTATGCTGCAGATGCGTCAGAATGCTTCTACAAGTGGAAAAGGCTAAAGATTTTATTGGGAAATAAGAGAGATACTATGATGAGAAGATCACTTTATTCCTCCTTATCCAGAACTCTTGTTTCCCATAGAGAAAATACTACAGATACCTGTCTTTAATGGCATACTGGGCTTCCAAGTCATTGACGACAAATGGTTTATATAAATTTTTATATTGGATGGCTTTCTGTAATGGGAAACCAGTAGAGAAAAAAGATACCAGGGCATCGACAACAGGCCAGCGTTCAACTGGTTCACCAAGTATCACTTTCTCTTCAAAAATGTGAACCTGTAAATATACAAAACAAGAATGTTTAACCCTTTCCCTCATATAGACGCTCTCTGAGGCCTCTGCAGCAGACGGCTTTTTGAAAACATAGTGACAAAAGAAGAAATTGCACAGAACGTGCAATTTCTCCTTTTGCCACAATGTTTTCCACTTTTTGTCATAGGTTATCCATTCAATTATGGAGATTTTCTATGTTTTGACAAAATACATTCAAAGTCGTCTGCTGCAAAATTGTCGTATGAGGGAAAGGGTTAAAGGAACAATGTGTCACATGCTAATTACTTTTTTTTTAATAACAAAACTGGAAGTAAGACAAACAAACAATGGAGAAGTTATCCTTATCATGACGCCTCTCCAGCAGACGGCTTTTTAAAAACATGGTGACAAAAGAAGAAATTGCTCAAAATTAGCAATTTCTCCTTTTGACACAATGTTTTCCACTTTTAGTCATAGATTATCCATTCAATTATATGAGATATTCTATTTTTTGACAGAATATGTTCAAAGTCGTCTGCTGCAGATTTGTCGTATGAGAGAAAGGGTTAACTGTCACTCTTCCAAGGCAGGCAAGCTGCAACACAAATAAATTATTAACACCATTTCAGTTTACTTCAAAGACCCCTTGGTCTAAAATTGGCTGAGTATTCAAATTCTCCTCAATAGATTCAACAGGGTAGTCAGAATCAAAACCCACTTCATAAGATATATTCATAATCCGCCCTACTCAGTTAATGCTTATTCTCACCTTTATCATTTGGTCATTGTCATTACCAATAAGCAAATGTGTTGAGGAGTGAGAATTTGTTTGCAAGTGTGAATAATTGTGCATTGGTCATGTAACCAACATAAACGGGTGGTATACTAAAATCAGTAATATTAAAGACTTAAGAAAACAATTAGAAATTTCAAGTCATATTAATTCCTTTTGTTTGTCATATTCATTTAACCATTTCCCATAAAAAAGTTTGGAAATTCTCTATTTTTTAAAATATAATTATTGAAAGTTGAAAACACTGTGGCAAAATAAGAAATTGCTCATTCCAATTTTGAATGCTCATTGACAATGGTGACCACCAAAGGAATATTCCTATGAAATTTGCCCAGTGTTGAAGCTTGCGCCCATGATTTTCATATAATAAACATTGCTTGAAGGAGTCTTGTAGAGGGACAAGCAAGGAATATTTCTGCAAAATCAGCCAGATACTTTTTGTCTGAGAAGATTTTGAAAGAAATCACTAGCTATCTAATGCAAAACAGCCATATTTTTGACTAATCAAGATGGCTTGAAGGATTCAGAGGAACATTTCTTCAACATTATTTGAAAAACAGCCACATAATTTAGAAAGAGATTTTTTTTAAAGAGACAAGTTTTATTTGCGTGGCTTGATAGTACCTGATAGAGGAGTGCCCAAGGATCATGTCTACTCAATTATTTGAAAATCTGCCATATTCAACACTTTTAAAGATTTAAGTTGTCATGGAAATTGGAAACCAGAGTACTGTTTAGATCCCCTAAAATGAAGAAATTTTAGAAAGTCCATTAAGAGGATCTTATGTATGAGGTTTTATCACATTTGGCAAAGTGGTTACAGGGTAAAAGTTGTACTCATGAACAAAAGGGACACATGCAAAGACATATGGCAGACAGCGCATGATGACATTAGCTTGACTGGCTTTCAGCAATTGGAGCATAAAATGCAAACTTAAAACATTTTCAGGATACCAATGACGAGATGACAACATTGACTTGTCTAGGATAGTCTTTGAGAGCTAAAAGAATAGCAATCCATACAAACCTGGAGGTTTTCAAATCTTTCCAGTCTTGCAAGAATTTCTTTCATTGGCTTAGAGTTGGTTTTCTTGGACATAGCACAGATTCCTACCCGTATCTTCTGGCCATCATTGTGTTTGAAAAGCTGAAATTGATGTAATACCCAAGACTTACACAACCTTATGTTTATGCAAATATTTATCTCTTGTACTACAAGAGCTGTCAGTAGACAATAGAGATAGCCATATTGGGACATATGCAAAACTTTACCCTTTCCCACATACAGACATTTTCTGATGCCTCTGCAATTTCTTCTTTTGACAATTTCTTTTCAATTTGTTTCAATAATTCAACTTTCATTTAACCCTTTCCCTCATATAAATGCTTTCTGATGCCTCTGCAGCAGACGGCTATTTGAAAACATAGTGACAAAAGAAGAAATTGCACAAAACGTGCAATTTCTCCTTTTGCCACAATGTTTTTCCATTTTTAGGTTATCCATTCAATTATGGAGATTTTCTATGTTTTGACAAAATACGTTCAAAGTCATCTGCTGCAGAATTGTCGTATGAGGGAAAGTGTTAAAGTGAGTTTTGGGTAATTTTACCTACGTTTTTTTTTAGCAAACATCCTGTATGTGGTAAAGGGTTAAACAATATTTGTTCTAATCCCACCACCAACACAAACAACCATGACAGGATGACAGCATGAGCTTACTAAGGACAAAGTCCTGGTAAGCTAACAATAAATGTTCAAAGGAGAGTACAGTACTATTATTAAGAAAATACTTTAAATGATATAATTAACATATGCAATATAAGTTCAATTGGCCATAACTCTAGGGTTTTAAAGACAATCTAAGTGAAACTTGCAATCTGACATTTCCATATTATGGTGGTTAATATTTCTATATAATCTTAATCAAATCCACCCAACCATGCCTTAGATATAGCTCCTTACAGTAAGATGGAAGGACAGACAGATGGATGAACAATTCAAAACCAATATCCCATATAAACACTTTCAGGGTGGGATAATACAACAGTTTAGATATGGATATAAAACCTGTTAGAAAACAGAATCTCACAGCAAAACACACTACTACATGTATATCATTGTATTTGGCACTGTGACACAGACAATATTACACACTTCAGATTTGCATTTTGCAACTGTGTTTGAAAAGAATAAAATGCTAATCATGAGAAAATTTCCCTTTTTCTGCAAAGTTCTCAACACAGCAGACCCAAACTTTATACTGTTATTGGTCTACATATCATTATTGATTTATTTTCTTCAGATGTTTGACAGTGTCTAATAGCATGTCTGTTACAGGATGAAATTAATATTTTTTAACCCATTCCCTCATATAGACGCTTTCTGACGCCTCTGCAGCAGACAGCTTTTTGAAAACATAGTGACAAAAGAAAAAATTGCTCAAAATAAGCAATTTCTCCTTTTGCCACAATGTTTTCCACTCTTTGTCATAGGTTATCCATTCAATTACAGAGATTTTCTATTTTTTAACAAAATATGTTCAAAGTCGTCTGCTGCAGAATTGTCGTATTAAGGTGTTAAATCAAAGTGTCCTTCACTCCATGTTAGTTGAATGCCACAGACACAAAACATGTCATACTAAGAGTAATCCTCGTCAAGCAATTAACCCTTTCCCGCTGCAGACGCATCTGCAGCAATCGACTTTTGAAAATACTGCTCATAATGAGCAATTTCTCCTTTTGCAACAATATTTTCATCATTATTCAATAATGATACTATTATTTACAGAGATTTTACATATCTCAGCCTAAATGTTTTAAAAGTCGACTGCTGTAGATATGTGTTGTTTGTGGGAAAGGGTTAAGAATTTCAGTAAATGTAGAGAAGATAAATATGATTATTTCTATCAGATTTCAGAACATTTCTGCGTTAAGTATATACAACAAAGAGTAAAGGAACTATGTCTATTTTGTGTTGAATATTTTCCCTTCAATATTAAGAGAAAACAGT
Organism: Serripes groenlandicus; assembly: GCA_031761405.1. Taxonomy (NCBI): domain Eukaryota; kingdom Metazoa; phylum Mollusca; class Bivalvia; order Cardiida; family Cardiidae; genus Serripes; species Serripes groenlandicus. The sequence continues at coordinate 217,062,492 of JASEVX010000001.1, forward strand.
AGTGATGCGAACCCCTGACACAGCTGGGTATTTGTTCAGCTCCTCGTCGCCCATATAGAAAATGGGCCTTGCCCCAGCATCTGTGTCCCGCCAACCACATTCACTCCCAGCATCTAGTTCCTGGTCTGGGACATTCGAGGCGAGATCATTGGAACTTCCAGAGCTGGTCTGTAAAGATTATGGGCTTTTGCATTGTCTTTTTTTTTCAAAGGGCACAGTTTTACCAAACAAAATCGCCACGGAGCGAAAGCCAACGCTCATCTATTCTTTTTCAAGTCAAAAAAGGAGCATTACTGAATAATTATTTAAGCAAGAGTTATGTGACTTGGTAAAGACATGTGTATTGTTCCTAGGAACATGTGTACCAAGTTTCATTTGAAAATGTTGAATGGTTTTTTAGTTATGAGGTAAGGTTAAAGTTTTGTCAGACGATGCAACGCCAAGGGTCGAAAAATATCTCTTACAATCGAACCAAACCCAATGTTGTGTGTAATCAAAAGTTTTGTGTCACTAAGACTTTTGAAAACCTTAACACAGGGTTTGAAGGCTTTTAGAACATGTAGTTAATCTCTGTTGAGTGACTAACATATGAACCATATGAAATAATATTGGATTACTTGAAGGAGCATGTGTGTCACTGACAAATAACAATTATCCATAACCAAGCAAGACAGACAGATGGACAGACAGACAGGAAAGTACTGGCCTTTTAACGATCACATAAGTACCAAGACTATAATATGATATGGAGTTTAAAAAAATAAAAATACTGAAAGATTTGTTTAACAATCGAAAAATGTGGCCAATGTGTACAAGAGTACAGTTATGTTAAAATTCGCAAAGTGACCTTGTTTTTAACCCATATATTGCAATTTAGCATAGACATCATCAAGACAAACATCCTGACAAAGTTTTATGACTATGTAGCCAAATACCGTCTCTAGAGTGTCCAAACAATTTTTCTTGCATTGACCTAGAGACCTAGGATATGACTGGACATGGCTCATTTTCAAACTTGGCCGAGAAATCACTGCAACAATTGTTCTAACTATGTTGCATAAATATTTGATGTAAACTGACCTATACAGTGTCCACAACCAAATGGTTTACAACAGACAATGAACAAAAGACAAAGGTAGATCACAAAAGCTCACTTTGGGCACTTTGTGCTCAGGTGACAAAATAAGATACATTATACACATTGTACTAATGATTTTTTGCATCAAGTTAAACCTTTCTGTCACCAAAAAATAAAACGATTTGATAAATATCAAATTAATTATGAGTGATTATGAGCAGAAACTACATGAACCCTAATTGCCAGACATCTAAAAGTCTATCTTTATATCAAATGGCATTCCATAGTACTGTCAAAGAAAAAAGCTCTTTGAAAGAAATAAAATCATGGGAAAAAGGTTAAGCACAAATAATATTTGATACATTACTTGAAAGTACAAAGAATAAAAAGGTTTTTCAACTCTGAAGGTTTTTTTGTTCAACCTTTTCCCACATAATATTATAGACATATTTTCATGTATCCATGGGCGTAGCTCCCTTTAGGCACTGTAGGCCTACACATTTTTCTCAAAATGCCCCAAAATGCAGCTGCGGCGATCGACATCTGCGTAATGTATCGACCAGATCGGCCTGCGCTGTCCGCGCAGACTGATCCTGCCGACACATTCCGTCTTAGGGAGATAGATGTATAGAGTAGTGATTCCTGAAACAGAAAATCCACAGGAGGCGAAAAGTGTCTATCTGGGTAGGCCTGTGTGGCATGCTTAGGCTGATCCGGGCCAATACTTTATGCAGAGTCCACAATATTGATTAAGTTCACGAGACGGCCAACACATTGATTATTGCAAAGCTACACGCCTGGTATCTACGGCAGGAGACTTTAAAAAACATTGAAGCTAAAGGATAAATAGTTCATAATGATCAATTTCTCCATCTACTAAAAAATGTCAACTCTTTTCAAAACTTATACATGTACTTTCATTAGTAGAGGTTTTACAAACATCTACCTAGATGTTATCAAAGTCGTCTGCTTTAAAGTTTCTGTATGCGGGAAAGGATTAGGATGGAAACAAGAGGGCAATGTAGCCCAGTATCACTTAAAAGACCCTAGTTCTTCAGCTGATATCAGACAAGAAGTATTGACCAGAGAAAAATTGAAATTTTAAGTTTTGCCATTTACCCCCTTTCGGATGCCACATTGAAGGCATGCTTTTTAAGAAATCAATATAAATACTTAAACTCTTACATGTATTATAAAAGGGAATTTAAGGATCATTTCTGCCAAATTATCTTAAGGTCAGACTTGCCGTTTCAGACAACTCTTTCAAGTTTTGTCATTCTACTCCTTTTTCTGATACAGTCTGAAATAATGTTTCTTATCTAATAACAATTTTGGAAAGGGTCACCTTAAGGACCATTTCTATTAAAACATCCTGAAATTGGACCAGCAGTTTCAGAGAAGAAGAAAATTAATGTTCTGATACTGCAGTAATAATATTTTATGTACATATAATATAATTCTTTGAACTTGTTAAAGAGGTACACATAGGAACATTGCTGTGAAGTTAGGATGAAATTACCCAATGGCTTAACCCTTTCCAGCATACAACACATCAGCAGCAGACAATTTTAATTATAGAAACTTTCTAAAAGACAATAATTATCTTGAGAAAATTTGAAACTTTTGTAAGAAAAGTCGTCTGCTGCAGAGGCATCAGAAAGTCTCTGTTTGTGGGGAAGAGTTAACCCTTTCCCACATATAGACGCTTGTTGAAGCCTTTGCAGCAGACAACTTTCGAAAACATCGTGGCAAAATGAGCAATTTCTCCTTTTGCCACAATGTTTTCAACTCTATTAAAATATCACACTTTTATTTATAGAGATTTTGAATATTTCTTGCTGAATGTTTTCAGAGTCGTCTGCTGCAGATTTGTTGGTGAAGCACCATGATGGGTGAGGGCACACACAGGGGTTGACAGGAGCTTATCTAGAGTGAGCTAAAAATTAGAATCATGGAATAATTCTGACAAAGAATCTACATAAATAGCCCAGTATGCAAAACATGCCACACAATATGTTATATATTAGTTCATTAGCTCAAAATGTGTATTAGATTAATTTCTTTGACGTTCACCGCCTTGTTGGTGTTGACGTTGAGCATCAGCCTCAGTGTGGGAGGTCCCGGGTTTAATAGCTGGCCAGGGCATACCAAAGACATCGAATATTTAAGAGTGAAATGGGAAAGAATTAATGTAAAAAACTTAATTTTAAAATGCTGAAGTTGTAATATATTTTATCTTCTCAAAGCTGATTTCTCAGGCTGTGTACCAACTTGCTCTTGTGAATTGTATATATATTCATATGCTTATTATTGAAAAAAGTATCTGTTGCAGTTACGTGATATTTTTCAAACCTAAATGTTAAAACTGTATGCATTCTAATACCATTTGACAAAGAAAAGCTTCAGAAACATCCAAATCCACTAAATTTAATCATTACTATAAGGAACTGTGTAGTTGTTTGAGATCAATGCCTCAGGTCATCTCAAGGATGTATCCATTCAACAGGCGAAATAAAACTCTTTTACTTCTGAATTCATACCATAATTATAAACATATTTGTGTTTCCAGAAGCACGTTTTCAACATTAACCCTGCGATCCGGCTCAACTTATTGCCATCACTCGGTTAGATAATTTGATAAGGTGATGAGTTCATAAATAAAGAAGTAATTTGGTAAGCAAGTGAAAAATGATGCCTCCTACTTGTGCACATATTTCTCAATTTAGGCCTAATGATCTTGCTTTTGAAATCCCAGGGGAAGGTTGAACTTAGCCTAAATATTTTGTAATTTGGGAGTAAAAAAAAGGCGCCCCCTTACGGCCCTTAGTAGTCAACAAGATTTTTCTTATACTTGGCATAGTGACCTAGTTTTTGACTCGACACATCCCATATTTATACTCAACCTTGATAACATTCAGATAAAATTGAATCATTCTGGAGTAAAAAAAAAAAGAGACCTCTATAGTGTCATAAGATGTTGATATCATTTGGCCTAGTGACCTAGTCTTTGAGCCGATATGATACATATTTGAAATTAGCCTAGATATCATCAAGACAAACATTCAACAAAATTTCAACCTGCTCAAGTGAAAATGCTGCCTCTATATCAACATAGTTTGGTCTACATATCATCTAGACTGAGTTTTAACCTACTGTAGTCAAAAATGCAACCTTTAGAGATTTAATAGGGGTTTTTTTTGACCAAAAATCACATATTCGAATTTGACTTGAATATATCATCAAAAAAAAAAATGAAAAAAAAATAGTGAAGATAAAATTTAAATTGTGTTATTAACAAGCACAATGTTTTATGACAGATAAGAACTGACAAAAATCAATCACAATAATTCACCTTATGCACTTTTCGCTAAGGTGACCTAAAAATAGTTGCAGTTAGTTCAAAATCTATTAGTGTAATCTGTTTAAGAAAGGTTATCTGCCAACTAAGAAACACACATGGATAATGACATATACAACAAATCTGCAGCAGATAAAAAAAAAATTGAAAACATTGTGGTAAAAGGTAAAATTGCTCTTTTGTCACAATGTTTTCAAAAGTCATCTGCTGCAGATGCGTCAGAATTTGTCAGCAAGTAGGAAAGGGTTAATTAAAAGAATTTGTGTGGCCCTTTGTTTTGGGTAACCTAAAGAATCGTCTCCATCATAGAGTTTGGTTGGATAATAATAAGAGAGATATTGTGGGGAAAAGAGCTGTATTCCCCTTCTTAATTTTCTGTTTACTGAAGCCTTTTGAAAATAATAATAGCATTGTTACATGCCATCTCTTTCTCTAGCTAGAATGATTTGATATAAATAACTATTTCAGTTGTGATAATCATGAATGTATGGCTAGAGTCATTAGAGTATAATTAGGAGTGTTCAAATCAGGTTTAAAAGGGAGGAAACACAGGAAAGACGCTAGGTTTTCTTATTTACATATTTTTCTTTTTGCAATTATGTTTGAAGGTATATAAGAAAATAAACAAATAAATGTTGAATATTTAATGAGGCTGGATATTAGAAGTATAACTTTATAAATACAATACTAGAGGCAGATGCTCTATCCACTACACCACTGAGGTTTTCAGAAAAAGAATTATCTCTTTCCCCCAAACAGACCCTTTCGGGCGCGTCTTACATTTTGGCAAAAGGAGAAATTGCTCATAACGAGCAAACTCTCCTTTTACCACTATATTTTCAACTCTTTTCAATAGTTCTACATCTGTTTATAGTGATTTTCCATTTTTGTCTAGATATTTTCAAAGTCATCTGTTGCAGATTTGATGTACATTGGATAGGGTTAGGATTATACCTGGGGTGTACTTGGTGTCAAGTCCATGTTTATTCTTCTTTAGTCTGTATTCAACTATTTATTGAATGCTGAACACTTCGTCACCTCTTCATGGCTGTTTCTTGCATCATCAGTTCTATAAATTTACATTGAGTATATTAAAGGTCATGAAAGTCCGCTTACAATATGGGAATTAATATTCATGTGGAATTCATCTGCAATCTCATGGGGTTTAACACCTACATACTGTTCTATCCAGAAATCTTTATAAGAAGGATTTGTTTATATGATGTCAGGGACAAATCTAGCTTTATTTTGCTGCCGTTAAACGGCACGTTCCCCTTGAGAAAAAGGTACCAAAATTTCCCTAATTCCCCTAAAATTCCCCCAATTTTTTTATTCAGAGATTACAACTGTAAACACTATGGCACTATAATGCAAACTCACCTTATTAATATCAAGTGTATGAGAATATGTAGAGAAGGGAAAGAAGAGTAGAGTGATTATGAACTTGATAACATGGTGGACATCTTCATAAACATGAAGACAAGGAGAATTGACTTGTAAATCCACCATGTCATCAAGTTCATAGTGTACCCATGTCATTTTTCCTGGTCTATATTGGCATGGGACTGAGTATCAAGACTGTCAGATCTGAACAAACTGTTCAAAGTTTTCATGAAGTTGTGAAAATAAAACTCTTTAGAATATCTTTAACATGTTATACTGTCTTTTTATTCTAAGAAATAACAGCTATTACACATACATAATATAACAAACATCGAGACAGTCCGTTTATGTATTTCTCCCCTATTAGAGAAAAAAAATCCCCTTTTTAACAAAAGGACACTTTCCCCAAAAACCTAGATTAATCCCTGGATGTTTTATGCCGATTTTAACAATTTGTCAGTTATATCATGACTTTGTTTCCTGGGTAAGTTAGTAGTACTACTGATCCATTCATCCTGAAACCAGCTAGTCAGTTGTAATGCTAAGCCAACAATCCTGAGCGTCAAGGAGGTAAAGTCATTATAATTACGTCTACTTTTAATTAAAGATAAGTTTGAGAAATATGCACCTTATTTACAGCTCAGCAGTCAAAGGAACATTAACCCTTTCCCTCATAGGACAATTCTGCAGCAGATGACTTTGGATAACCTATGACTAAAAGTGGAAAACATTGTGACAAAAGGATAAATTGCTCGTTCTTCTTTTGTCACTATGTTTTCAAAAAGCCGTCTGCTGCAGAGGGAAAGGGTTAAGAAAGTGTGCATCGCCTGCCAATTGTCCATCATTTGCATGTTTCTTACCAATATATTTTTGTTCACATATAATTTACAATTAGTATCGCCAAGATAATGGAAATAGAAGTAGCCAAACGGTGGCAGCGGTGGGATTTTTGGGTTGATATCACCATCATCCCCGGACCCCGGTGGTTCCCAGTGATGTTACATTGACTCCGCTCTGGTATACTGCTTGTGTTCAGTTGTGTGACTTCGGGTCGAAGTCAAGAGAAAAGAGGGAGAAATGTAACAGGTATAGGTTTATATATCACTTCTACGGCCTTGTCGTAGAAGCCGGCTTTTATAGCAACGTTGGTAGAGTGGTTGACATTTTCATAAAGTTAAGCAACGCTCATCGCGGTTAGTACCTGTATGGGTGACCCGCGATGGCTTAACGCCGGTACATGTTACACAACCAATCATAATGGCTTGAACAAATTATGTAGTGGGTCACTCAGTGAACATTGCTACCAAATTATCTTGGAGGCTGAAATGCGTCACGAAATAAGGACTTTCAAAGTATTGTCATCCCCCCTTCTGATGCCGCTGCCGTCAAAGTTCAAAATAGAAATTAAATCTTGAATTTTTTGGAAGAATATTACAAAATCACATTTCTGATGATGTTTGGTTAAAATAAGCGAAGTGGTTTTAGGAAAAGATTCTTTTCATATTGTTATTATCCTGCACATGTCGTTGCAAAATAAATAGTAAACGATCGAACGAGCAGGCGAAAGTCTAAATGTGACTAAATGCCCGATTCTCGACTTCTTCGCTCTATTTACTTATAATGATCTAAACAGTCGACAGCAACAAGTTACGTAAGTTATGTGAGATAAATTAGTGCTTAAACCTTGGGTGTGTTCATTCTTTGTTCATGTAGACTCGGCATCATTCAATCGATCGATTTCAGCTAACCTTGCTTTTTATTTTTTGTTATTGTTATTGTTGTTGTTGTTGTTGTTTGGGTTGAACTAAACGGAACAGATTAAAACGCAGACGGAATACGCAGAGAAATGGAGTACATGCCAAAGAATACTAATTTTTCTTCTTTCCATGTAGATTCTAAAATAAATCAACAAGTTCCAACTATCACTTGTCAAACGTTCTTCATTTTTTACAGGCAGGGGGGCAACCTAGCTATATCAAAGCAGAAATATAGAACTAAAGGGCCCAGTATACTCTACATTCCTTATAACAGGCATTTACAAACGCTTATGTATATATGTCTCTGATTTTCCGTAATGATTTTAAAGTCTTTTACTCGGAGACCTAAATAATTATGTTAGGTCTCTGGGAAAGGGCCCGGGTCAATAACACAGATATGTGGCTTAGCAATTATATCAATTAACAACGACCATTTACCACTAACGTTTTAACAATCGGTTATAACCTTTTCCCACTTGCAGACGCATTATACCACATCTGCAACAGACAACTTTTTAAAAACAGATCGGCAAATGGAGAAATTTTTATTGAATCACACGTGACTGCTTCTCGTCCAATCAAATACTTTGATTCATAGTAGGTATATAATAATCATAATTATGGAACTTTATTCATTGTACTTTCATTAAGACTATAGAGAATTTCATATTTTAACATCGGTCTCAAACAACATTAAAATTGTAGTAATAGCCCAGCAAACATGCATATATGGGTCCCATATGGGCTATTTCTGGGCAAGCCCATATGGGTATGCCCATATTGGACCCATATGGGACCTTTGTGGGCAAGCCCATGTGGGTTTGCCCATAAGGGTCCCAGATGGTTCCCATATTACAGCACCTTTAGGAAAAACGAATATTTATTATACCCCCGGCAAACAAAGTTTGGGGGGGTATATAGGAATCACCCTGTCTGTCCGTCCGTCTGTCTGTCTGTCTGTCTGTCCGTATGTCCACATTTCTTGTAAGCACTACTCCTCCTAAACGGCTCAATGGATTTGGTTCAAACTTTACATGAAGGTTACACATCATATGTAGATATGCATGAAGGAAGATCACACGCCTCGGACTCTTCCAAGGGGAGATAATTTAACTTAGAGGTTATCTGCGAGGGACTCCTGTGCACATACCTCCACATTTCTTGTAAGCACTACTCCTCCTAAACGGCTCAATGGATTTGGTTCAAACTTTACATGAAGGTTACACATCATATGTAGATATGCATGAAGGAAGATCACACGCCTCGGACTCTTCCAAGGGGAGATAATTTAACTTAGAGGTTATCTGCGAGGGACTCCTGTGCACATACCTCCACATTTCTTGTAAGCACTACTCCTCCTAAACGGCTCAATGGATTTGGTTCAAACTTTACATGAAGGTTACACATCATATGTAGATATGCATGAAGGAAGATCATACGCCTCGGACTCTTCCAAGGGGAGATAATTTAACTTAGAGGTTATCTGCGAGGGACTCCTGTGCACATACCTCCACATTTCTTGTAAGCACTACTCCTCCTAAACGGCTCAATGGATTTGGTTCAAACTTTACATGAAGGTTACACATCATATGTAGATATGCATGAAGGAAGATCACACGCCTCGGACTCTTCCAAGGGGAGATAATTTAACTTAGAGGTTATCTGCGAGGGACTCCTGTGCACATACCTCCACATTTCTTGTAAGCACTACTCCTCCTAAACGGCTCAATGGATTTGGTTCAAATTTTACATGAAGGTTACACATCATATGTAGATATGCATGAAGGAAGATCATACGCCTCGGACTCTTCCAAGGGGAGATAATTCAACTTAGAGGTTATCTGCGAGGGACTCCTGTGCACATACCTCCACATTTCTTGTAAGCACTACTCCTCCTAAACGGCTCAATGGATTTGGTTCAAACTTTACATGAAGGTTACACATCATATGTAGATATGCATGAAGGAAGATCACACGCCTCGGACTCTTCCAAGGGGAGCGGGGGGTATTCTTCAGTGAGCTTTGCTCACAGTATTTCTAGTTTATTTAATTTTTTTTTACTTTGAGCTAGTATGTGACTACCTTGATCTAAACTGCTATTATTTTATCTAAAAATAGTAATTCAACACATACGCGTATATTTTACAACCCATGTGGGACCCATATGGGTCCCATTTGGGCCTCCCGATAAACATCAACACCCCTGAATAGGTGCGCGAAATTGATTTATTTTATTTTTAATAAAGGTTTTAATTTTTATGAATTAAAATATATAATGTATCATTTAGACATAGTTATTATCAAGAATTTAATCATTGCATGATTAAAGATAAAATAAATCACGAGCATGCGCAGACGTGAATTCTGCTGTCATAATATTCAAATGTTTCTTTGTTTACATCTGGGCCACTAATACGTTTAGTGGTCCCGGTTTACATTTAAGTTGAATTTTGATTTATTTCTTATCCTGATTATATGCATGCCTTTATATGAACCATACAGGAGAATAAAGTTTTAGTGTTAAAGCATAGAGTGTTTTGTTTTCTTTGCAGGATGATATTATAATAAAGTCGTTTGCGCCATAATACAGTATCTCTTTGTTCCAGGAAAAAGAAAGAGTTGAAACATAAACAAATATTAAAATGGAAGTACAAGAATCATGCACCTGCTGTTACATTCCAGCTTAAAGAATTTCGCATGTTTGTTTCCGATGTTTCTGACAAGTGGTTGTTTATTAAAAGTCCAGCAAACTTAAAATTGAAATAAATGCAAATGGATCTAGCCAAGAAATGCAAGATCTGCCCAAAATGGAAGTATCTGGGATGCCCATGAGGGACCCATATTGAGTACAAGGGCTGCCCATGTGGGACCCATATGGGTCCCATATTGCATGTTTATGGGGCAGCCCATATGGGACCCATGTGGAACCCGGTTGCACTCCCCACCTGGGTCCCATATGGGCAGCCGATATGGGACCCATGTAGGTGACCATAAGGGACCCATATGGGTCCCATATAGATTGCTAGCTGGGAGCTTCCCCCCTTGGCGTTCAAGGTTGCAGTGATAGCATTAATCTGTGTAAGTATACGAATGACGTCATCAGTGTAGACTTCCTAAAAAAGAACAAATGGCGGACTTATATAAAAGTTTAAACAAGGATTTGATGGAAGAAATTGCATTTTCCTGACGTGTAAGTAATATTTAATATGTTAATATAGGCAAAGCCTAGGTCTAGTGAAAGCAAGAACATACATAGACTAATATAGGGAAAAAATTTAAAACGTCTTCTTGTCTAAAAGATATTTGGTATGTAGCATCATCTAGTGGACCTCTACCAAGCTTGTTCAAATTATAGCCCTGTGGTCAAAAATGACCCCTCTCTGGGGGTCACTTGTTTTTCATAAGACTCATATACGGAAAAAACTTTAAAAATCTTCTTGTCTAAAAGTAGAAGGCCATTGATATTTGGTATGTAGCATCATTGTGGACCTCTACCAAGACTGTTCAAATTATAGCCTTGAGGTCAAAAATGACCCCTCCCCGGGGTCACTTGTTTTCCATAGACTCATAGAGATTTTTTTTTAAAAATCTTCTTGTCTAAAAGAAGAGGGCCCAACCTTTGATATTTGGTATGTAGCATCATCTAGTGGACCTCTACCAAGATTGTTCAAATTATAGCCATGGGGGTACCTTGTTTTACATATACTCATTTAGGGGATAAACTTTTAAAAATCTTCTTGTCTAAAAGTAGAGGCCCCTGGCCTTTGATATTTCTTATGTATCATTTAGTGGACCTCTACCAACTATGTTCCAATTATAGCCATGGGATAAAAAATGACCCCTTGTTTTACATAGATGGGGGAAAAAAAAAATTGTCTTAAATATATTTAGTATACATGTAGCATCATCCAGTGGACCTCTACGAAGATTGTTCAAATTATAGCCCTTGGGTTGATGGGAGAGGCGAAGAAGGATGAAAGAGTGGCTAATCTTTTTACTTAAGGATCTCATCATAGAAACTTGACGGTCATTTTCCTGACACAGAACGTTTTTCCTCAAGGAAAAGCGTGCCGAGATATCAGCCGTAATACAAAATATTTAATTGTGTTTAACAACCCAGTTGATAGACATCAAATTTCTGTACTGGCACGACGGATCTACCCTACCAGTAGTCACAGTTTCATGAATGTATATCGAAACGCCACAGAAAAGCCATATATGGACGTCTCGTTATTATTGCATAAAATCTATGTTTTACGCCCGCTTAAGGGATACAGAAACATTGCAAAAACCGGGCGTAAACGGCGAGAAAACGTGTATAAACAAAGCGATTCTCGCGCGTACGTGCCGTTTCAGACCGGTTAGGTGTTTTACATATGCATTACCCGGGCACCGTTAGTAAACAAATCATGGACGCTCCATCTCCCCTAGAATAGGAGCAATTGTTGGGTTAACAATAACATCAGCTTCTTTAACTCGATAATTGGTAACATGCAATAGACTCACAGTTAAAGAGCATAACATAATCCAAAACCATTCGAGTCAGCGATGGCAACCTTGATGTAGGACCGGTTCGTGGATATATAAAACATAACTTGTTTACTTTATGACGTCACATGTGTCAATCCTTATCGCGTCATGTTTATCGGCGGTTATCGTACAACTGAACGTTACAGCGGACTATATGTTGGATGTTTGCTCTTATTTTATGCAATAATAGCGAAAATACACATTTTCTCGGGCGTGAACATCTGCGGACGCCCTTAAAATGTGTTTATGCCCTCGTGCTTCGCACTCGGGCGTAAACACATTTTGCGGGCGTCCGCAGATGTTCACGCCCTCGAAAATGTGTATTTATTATCCCTATATTGATCTTCAAGCCTCTACTCCCGAATACATGCGACTTAGACCAAATATTTTTGAACAGAATGTATCAGTAGCTGAACACTAGTATATAAGTGATACTCCAGCGTATGATCAGCGAGGATATTCAGTTAAGAAAACTATAAGGGACACCCCTGTGGAGTATAAATAAAGAGTGATTCCAGCCTCGAGTCTGATAACAGTCTAGACATGCCCGTTTGCGACGATTGCGGTATCATGTTTGGTGACGTTCATTCTTTACAAAATCATATCAAACGATGGTGTAATAAGCCATTAAAACGGTGGATATCCTATGACCAGAGCGAAAAAGATGTAGAAGATAAAGACAGCGAAGAACACAAAGTGTTTGGAGTCATGTACCGTAAAGCTTCGAACAATAATGAAAAATCTTGGAGAAAAAAGGTGGAAAAGTATGAGCGAGATGGAATGTCTAATGACGAGGCCAAGCAAAAGGCAGACTCAAAAATGGTAGCGGAAGATACAACACATGTCTTACGTATGTTTAGCCAACTGCTTCTACACACATTCCAATTAGAACATGGAGTCATTCACCAACGTGTCATGGAAGATGTGCACGAACTCGTGTCCGAGGGAATGATACTAGAACAGGCCATACAGTCGGCCATTAAGAAACACCGGACATTCAGTTTTCTATATAAATTCGAACAACGATGGACGAGCTCGGTCTTCCAGGTCGGCGTTCAGTTTGCTATACAAATCAGAACACCGATGGCCTATAACCCATCCTAGAGCCAACTTCACTTACATAACACGTTTGTTTTTATGCCCCCCCGGAATCTCCGATTCGGGGGGCATATAGTTTTTGGCCTGTCTGTTGGTCTGCACGTCTGTCTGTTGGTCTGTCTGCACAAAAAAACCTTTAACCTTGACCACTACTTTTGAACCATAACAGGTACGGCTACCATATTTCACATGTGTATTCCTTGTGACATTACCTTTCTGTCAGTACCAAAATGTTTGACCTTGCGACCTTGACCTTTGACCTAGATGTTGCCATTCTCGAAAAAAACTTTAACCTTGGCCATTACTTTTGAACTATAACAGGTACGGCTACCATATTTCACATGTGTATTCCTTGTGACATGACCTTTCTGTCAGTACCAACATGTTTGACCTTGCGACCTTGACCTTTGACCTAGATGTTGCCATTCTCAATTTTTTTTTTAACCTTCCCCACTACTTTTGAACCATAACAGGTAAGGCTACCATATTTCACATGTGTATACCTTGTGACATGACCTTTCTGTCAGTACCAACATTTTTCACCTTGCGACCTTGACCTTTGACCTAGATGTTGCCATTCTCGAAAAAAACTTTATCCTTGACCACTACTTTTGAACCATAACAGGTACGGCTACCATATTTCACATGTGTATTCCTTGTGACATGACCTTTCTGTCAGTACCAACATTTTTGACCTGGCGACCTTGACCTTTGACCTAGATGTTGCCATTGGGGGGCATCAGTGTTTCACAAACACATCTTGTTCTTTCTAGAAATCGGGTTTTATAACCGCGAATGTTTTTATTGTTATCGTCATGCGACTGGCGAATTGGAAATGATTTAAATGAATTATCGTCAAACCGAGAATTGCCATATTGTAACCTCGACTCAAAAGGGTAGTAATGGATTACCTCTTTAGCGACCAGTGTTGCAGTGATAGCAATAAGACTGATTCGTCGGTGTAAAGATACATATGACTGGACATAATTTACGCAGGAAACGAAGTGATATAACTGAAATAATGTTGACACAGCGTAAAACACCATTTACCCAAACAAAAACAAGCAACGATGAAATATAAAAAAGTAAGACTCATTTAGTTTGAAATTTGTAATTTTAGAATTAGTTTTTGTTTCTATTTGTGAAATAACAATACATATAAATAATTTTAAAACGATTATAAAAAATAATTATGAAAATGATTTGATAGGTTGAAATCTCTTTTACACTGGATTAGCTTATGGGGAACATCTGAAAAAGAGAAGAAAAAACCCCAATAAGATGGCACGTTTGTGTCTTAAAGATAAAATTAACATTTTCCAACTGGAACAGTTAACATACAGAGAAAAAGATAATTGGATAATTTAAAAATATATCCCCGGATAGAGAGGACGTTTGACGTCAGTGTAGCAGACGATTTTCCTTAAAACACCGAGGAAAGGGAGCAATATCTCCCTTTCTCCACAGTGTTTTCAACCATTATAAGGAACTTATACATCCACATTCAAACATTCCTTATTATGTTTCCAAAGCAAGAAACTAATATTATGAGAGGTAAACGGTTGAAAGAAAGCGTTTCCCCTTTTGTCACAGTGTTTTAAAAAGTTGTCTGAAGCGACAGTTTTTACTATTAGTGAAATAGTGTACTAATATATCTTGTCCTACACCTACGTATCAAAAGAACATACATTTCCCAAGTATTGTGGTAAAGGAATAACTTGCAAAGTTCCTCATCTACAATCAATAGTTACAGACCCGTCTGTATCAAGGCCATGGCGATAATTCTGCTATTTTTTTTAAATTATCCATACAGCGAGAATAACACAAATCTTACAAAATTATTTAATCAAGCACACAACTGCACAATGCTATAATTAAAGACTAAATTATTACTTACGGTGGAAGCACATCAGATCCATCCTTTATGTGGCCAATCGATTGGTCAATACTACAGGTTTCTGAAAAATAAATGTTTCTTTCTCTTGAAAAGTAGTGAATGAATACTTGCAATCTCATTAAAATCCTATCAAAATACCTCGCTTTACGTATATTGCTATATACGAGCGAGCGAAGTTTAAGTCTAGTTTAAATGAGATTGAAAAACTTAATTATTTTGGCATTTGACTTTAATTATCGCGAAAAGTTGATGAAGTTAATGTGATATTTACCCAACATTTCTGTTACAGTCCTTGTCCTTGACTCGGTTACCTCACCAAACTTGGTCACACCATTCTCCTCGCTCATGATTATAGATAGGGATGCTGACACTACGGCATCGGCAATCACTGTAACAAACATTGAAACGTTTCAGTAATAATAAACATAATATTAATAATTCATAATAATAATAATGATAATAATAATAAATTACATCTTGTAACATTGCATGCGGATGTGTAGATACAATTTTCTCTTGCTTACACGATCACAACAGGTAAATACACACCTGGAGGTCCATAAGGTGTTACATCAGTATTATCACATCGAAAACTTTACTCAAGATAAATAATGAATAATTGAACAATTATCACGTCTGTTGACAAATGTTATTTGTACAGAAACGATGAAGGGTAATTATATTAGGAAATACAATAAGACATAAGCTACATAACTCACCACTTAATTCCCCGGATGACATTGAGCAGGTTTCGTCAATAATCCTGGTTTCTTCTGCCGTTATATCATTAACAATATTCGTTAATGAAGCATTAACAGCTTTTACTGCCATTTCTGGAAATCATTAACACAGAATAATTTAATCTCGTACCTTGAATGTATATGATAACTCATGTCAATAATGTTTTGTTATTCTGGTATGGCTTGAAATTATGTTCAAAGCACATTGCTTGTTATATCTCCCATCGTAGCTTGTAGGTCGCAACACGTAGAAGAGATTTTGCCTGTACATTTTGTATACTAATGTATAAGTTTTATTTCCAAATGCAACATAACAAATATTTCATATATGCATGAATGTTTAATTAATTGGGTGCCTGATGAATGTTGTTAATGGTCGAGATGGAAATAAATAACAATCAGGAGAATTAATGAAGATGTTAGTCTTATGGAGAAAAGTGACAATAGAAATTGTTAAAAGGACGTGTTTATATAAATTAAAAGGAGATGGCTATTTAAAAACGTGTAAACCTTTAAATCAACTGCAGTATACTAACTATTAACATTCTAAATGAGAATGGCTACACATGAGAAAGTTATATTATACATACCGCTGACTACACTGGAGGTCAAAGATATATTGTCCATGTCGACATCTTGGTCATTTGTCACTGTCTGGACAAGTATGTGTCCAGATTCCATTTCCTTAACCAGCTCTGTCCTTGCCTCATTCATCATACTTGCCACAAACAGTCCCACTGTAAAAAAAAAGTGTCTTTCTTTAGACTTTCAAATCAACATGATGTCCTTTAGATTCATTTGAATAATTGTTTGAAGTGCCGAGAATTCCCGTGAATCTACAATGCACCAGTCAAAATTGAAATACACGAGTTTATGACTTATATATACATACATTGTTGAAGATCGGGCTCTCCATCAATATCACATGCAATGACTGTTGGCTTGTCAACAGAAACAATAGCTCGTGCCCTCTCTTCATGACCCACTGCTGGTGATTGTGGTGGACTCACGGTTACTTTAGTGATGACCATGTCCGGACATCCAGTCTCGTTCAGAAGGTCTTCAGGACTCAAAGATATTGATACTTTATTGTCCCTTCGGAATCTTTGTACTAAGGCATTCCTTGCCCTTGCCCACTGAAATAACAGAACGTGAACAGTTAGCATAAACTTTCGACTTACAATTATAAGTATTATCGATTAAATTGTCCTTCAATATTATAAACAATGTCGACACAGTTCGATAAATGAATAAACATCAGTAGAAGCTGTCAATAAATGTGAATGCTAAAGTGAGTGTGGAATATACAATTTAAAATTAAATTGTATTAAATATTGTTTTCACTTTTACAAATGTTAAGTGTATGTTCACGAAATAGAAGACTATTCAACACTATACACATCTACATTAAATGTTTGATGAACAATAACATTGTGAATTATAGTATACCGATAACGTGGTTTCAATATCATGAGCATTTTATATATGTTTAACCCTTATCCCTCTGAATTCCTGCAACTAGTATCATCACCTTTGACTTTTATAGCTAACATGTATACATGTATTTATATATGGATATAGCGAACAATGTAGACACATATTCGACTGAACAAATGTGCCCGCGGATCTTGGTCTATAATGTTCACGATAATTCATTAAATTCGATTAAAACCATGATTATCAAATTTGAAGCAGTCTTCGTTAAACCTTTCCCAAATACAGACGCATTCTTACGCCTACGAGGCCTATGAAGATTTCTGATATTATAATGTCCAATTTCTTATTTACCACTGATATTTCAACTCTATTTTATAACAATATGTTCATTTATTGATATTTATATAGTCTTGCTTTGATGTCTTCAAAACCGTCTGCTACAGATATGTTGTATGTTGTTTGATATCACGAAAAGCAATATAAAAGTTACTATTATACCAAATAAACTTACTCTTTCGTTGACGGCCT
Source organism: Serripes groenlandicus (assembly GCA_031761405.1). Lineage (NCBI taxonomy): Eukaryota > Metazoa > Mollusca > Bivalvia > Cardiida > Cardiidae > Serripes > Serripes groenlandicus. Next base: position 217,080,298 of record JASEVX010000001.1, read on the forward strand.
TTTTTATTCTTACACACCAAGCAAAGCATCCTGCTTGCCTTTCGTCGTTCTGTTTTGTTTTCATTATAATCGTGTTTTTGCGTTTGAAATAAATATAATTCAAGAGCGTAAAATGTACGTTATTATAAGCTTTGACAACAATTGTCTTATGAACGCTGTTGTTAAGTTACACAATTCACGTGACTTTCGATAACGTTATGACGTAATCACGCAAAAGACGCTAAGTTTATTTTTTTTTAAAGTTGACCGGATACCTACGTTGAATCTCTTTCAATTGCGGTTTTCCTTTTATCTGGTGTTTAAGATTGAAGTGTTATAGCTTAAATAAATGATACACCAGAAAATAGTAAAGTATTTACAGCGATTCTTTAGGAATCGGACATTCCTCTCCGTTGTTAAGTCGCCAAATGGCTATATATCCGAGTGCGAGAGAATAGTTGCATTGGACTGTCCCTCTAGAGGCATTGGGTTCAATTCCCGGTCCGGTTTCTGGAAATTTAATAGGTGTTTTTCAGCGTCTCCCATTCAACTAGAGGTCAAGTACTGGTAATTTCCAGGATAAATAACGTGTATCGGTGCTATACACCGGGCACGTGAATGGACCAATGGATCTCTTCGGAAAGAGCTAGGGTATCGCACACGGACTCCCTTGTATCTAAGTTTGTCTGCTCGCCCAAAAGGTAATTTTTCACTGCGAGGGTAAATAAAACAAACACACAAACAACCCCACAGAACGAACGAACCCTTTGAGTGAGTCTAGACTATGTATCAGACAACATATAATTAAAACAGTTTTCCTTGATTTTGGATGTTTGGTGTTTCTGAAACATACTCGAGGCAGCCTTCAGATAGTGAGACAGTGTGTCAAACTTCCCCATGTGGCTCGGAGCGTAGTGGGCTTGTTTCAGCCATATGTTGTTAGGCGGTGTGAAGCCAAGCGCTGTTAATAGAAGAGAAGCACCGCTTTTCGCTAGGTAGCTTTTGGGCATCGTTCGATTGCTGGCTTTAAATTTGATAGTCGCCAGTAAGCAGCTGTGACTTATTGATGCAATGCATCAATGAAGCCAGGTTATACAAGGAATGAGACTCCTTAATCACTCGCATATACTATATATTGCTAGTTTGCATCGATATAAGTTTCGTCAATGAACCTTATCTCTTTTTAGCTCACCTGAGCTTTGCTCAAGGTGAGTTATTGTGATCGCCTTTTGTCCGGCGTCCGGCGTCCATCGTGCGTCGTCCGTCGTTCGTCGTCCGTCGTGCGTCGTGCGTCAACTTCTTCTACTCAGTAACCAGTGGGTCAATTGGGATGAAACTTCACAGAAAGCATCCTCTCAATGACCTCACCAGATTTCCTTCAAATTTTTGGGATCCATGAATAATTCTGGTTTCCATGGCAACGAAATGAAAAAAACTTAAAAATTCTTCTTCTCCTAAACTGGTTGGCAGATTTGCAAATAATTTTGTAGAAATGTTCCTTGGATGATCCTCTGTCAGATTCCTTCAAGCCATGTTGATTTGTCGAAAAACATTGCCGCCAGGGGGGCGGGGCTATTTTGCCTTATATGGCTATAGTGAAAACTTAAAAAATATTCTCCTCCGAAAGTGTCAGGCCGATTTTCAAATAATTTTGTAGAAATGTTCCTTGGGTGACCCTCTATCAGATTCCTTCAAGCCATGTTGATTGGTCGAAAAACATGGCCGCCAGGGGGGGCGGGGCTATTTTGCCTTATATGGCTATAGTGCAAACTTAAAAAAATCTTCTCCTCCAAAAGTGTCAGGCCGATTTTCAAATAATTTTGTAGAAATGTTCCTTGGGTGATCCTCTATCAGATTCCTTCAAGCCATGTTGATTGGTCAAAAAGCATGGCCGCCAGGGGGCGGGGCTATTTTGCCTTTTATGGCTATAGTGAAAACTTAAAAAATCTTCTCCTCCACAAGTGTCGGGCCGATTTTCAAATGATTTTGTAGAAATGTTCCTTGGGTGACCCTCTATCAGATTCCTTCAAGCCATGTTGATTGGTCGAAAAACATGGCCGCCAGGGGGCGGGGCTATTTTGCCTTATATGGCCAAATTGAAAACTTAAAAAATCTTCTACTCCCAAAGTGTCAGGCTGATTTTCAAATAATTTTGTAGAAATGTTCCTTGGATGACCCTCTATCAGATTCCTTCAAGCCAAGTTGATTGGTCGAAAAACATGGCCACCAGGGGGGGCGGGGCTATTTTGCCTTATATGGCTATAGTGAAAACTTAAAAAATCTTCTTCTCCGAAAGTGTCAGGCCGATTTTCAAATAATTTTGTAGAAATGTTCTTTGGATGACCTACTTTCAGATTCCATCAAGCCATGTTGATTGGTAAAAAAACATGGCCGCCAGTGGGCAGGGCTATTTTGCATTATATGACTATAGTGAAAACTTAAAAAATCTTCTCCTCCAAAAGTGTCTGGCCGATTTTCAAACAATTTTGTAGAAATGTTCCTAGGGTGACCCTCTATCAGATTCCTTCAAGCCAAGTTGATTGGTTGGAAACTATGGCTGCCAGGGGGCGGGGCTTATATAGCTAAAATGAAAAAAAAAATCAGGTGAGCGATTCCAGGGCCATCATGGCCCTCTTGTTGTCATATATGATTCTTCTTCGATTCAGGTGTTGTTCAAAAACTTTAAATTTATATTTGTTTCTAATCGAGAAGCAAGGGAGCCCTGTGGAAAATTGATAATTAGTCGCCTGGCAGAAGCCCGCGACTTCTATTTTTAATAGGTTTTCGGAAATGACATGGGAGGGGGGATTATTATTAGAAAGAAACACATTTAGATGTCTTGAACATATTACAATTGTGTTTGTTTAAAAACACTAAGTAAATGACACATCTAAAATGAAATAAATATTCCGATGTTTTAGGTATTTTCAGTTTCTTTATTTTAACTCGCATTTATGTTTTTTGTTTCATTTACGAAGACAAAACAGTCCTTATTAGCTAGACTGAAATATGTTTACACTATATACTACATATAATCAAAAGGCGATAACTACGAACCTTTACGTCGCACAGTCTAATTTATTTACATACCAAATGCGTAGATCAATCTCCTTTGGAGAGAGCCGCTCTTTACACTCACTTACAAATAGTAAATCATAGGTGATTTAAAATGTTTACTTGGTTCGAAACAAATGAAGAAAAGAACAAACCGAGATAAAACTGGTTTTAATAGAAAAATTACTTTGAACGAACACTCTCTACCTATAAAGAGAGTTTCAAGAACAACACCTCTGCGAATAAGAAAGAATCGGGTCTTTCGTACAAAATTATTTCGTCCTTGACAATTTTAAATACGTCATTTAATTCCCTAAAGGCATATTGCTTCCGATCTGCATATTGTTATGCATCATTGACACAAGTGCGCTCATCATAATATAATTTTAAAACATGAGTAGTTTGTTATTTTCATTATAAAAAAGGAAGGAAAGAATTAAAATAAATTAACATGCTGTAGGGCTCAGTTTATGTTCGAAATTAAGTTTAAATTATACAACAATTTCAATGAGATTTAACTGTTTAGTTGATATTATATTTCGAAGGTGGTCTAATTTATAAATATTGGACTACATTTCAACATTTGTTAAAGAATGATATAATTAGGATGCCAAGCTAATATCATGTTGAGAAAACGAGAAAACTCTTCAGCAATTTAACCCTTATCTAATTGTTTTAAAAGTAGATTGCTGCAAAGTTGTCCACTGTTGACTTTAATAGAGGAAAGGTAAAATGACGTATTATTGCATGAAAATCCTAAATTGTCTGTTTTGTGGTTTTATTGAAAAATAATAAAATTCAAGTATTCTGACAAACATCTTGAAAAGTGTATGTGGAATTCACAAATCTTATAATTATTCCTTAATGAAAGCACTGTATACATACTAAGACTAATGATTGGCAAGATTACTCATTTCTATTACTTGTTATGATCAATACTTAGTTGGTTGTGTGTATGGTCAACCTACTTTGGAATGGAGATTGATCATAAACAATGAAAGGCTTCAATTATCATTCACTTGGTTGACAAAACAATGCAAGTTATGAAACATTTTCACTTGACCCCACCCCTGATGTTCCAATATGCCCATCAGTTGATAACTGTTTATTCAACTACTATAATGTTAGTGTTATGCATAACTGCAGTATGGATTTCCGGCGACATTGATGCGTTGCATCAACTTTCTCTTGTAGTTAATTTGATTTTCGTATTAAATAACCGCTCGGTACTAAACTCGTTACATGTATATGTTTTCACACAGTTAATTAAATAACCAATTTATCAGTAAATTCACTTAAACACAGTCAAGTTTCCTTGATTTTAATGTCAGGTATATACTCGATGATATAGAACAATAACAAGTACATTATAAAGCTTTCTTTTTTTATTCGAATTCTTTAACGGATTGATCTGTATACACAGTAATGCTGTAAACGCACAGTTTAATAATACTGTTCACTAGATTTTGAACTAAACAAATATTGAATTCATATTAATGCTGATATAACAATTTCTTGTGAGATGAAAGACTAACAGTTTATGTTCCACTTTGTACGCAAGCATAAACAAGAAGTAATAACCATATCATATAACTAAGGTACGTACAATACATTGTAAAGCTACGTTTTTATTTGAATATATTAACGGATTTTTTCCCACATAATTCTACAATATTGATCACAAAACTCTGAACTTATATATGGAAGCACTTACAAGAAGTAATGACCATATTATAAGTATAACTCGACAGCGTGAACCTAGTTCTGTAATTTGTGTACTCACAAATAGGTGTACTCACAAATATGTGTACTCACCAATCTTATAAAATAAAATGTGTACATGTATAATTATGATGTGCGTGTATATCTGTCAAATTAAAAACTACGCATAATATACATGTATCTATCTCATCACATGCATTCCATATGGAAAATCACACATTTAATGAAAATACCTCGGTTCAATTCCACCACCCTTACTTAGCGCTAAGTAATACTTAATTACTTAAAAGCATATTTCATCATTTTTGTCTTCCCAATAAAAATGCCAAACGATTTCATGCCTTATTAGGGAAACAAAATGATGAAATATGCTTTTAAGTATTTCAGTATTACCTAAGCGCTAAGTAAGTTTGGAATAATTGGATCCTGCACGTTATAATAATATTTATCTATTTATCCCTTTCCAAGACTCTTTATGACGCCTCTACAGCAGAAGACGTCTGAAAACATTGTGTCGATATTTTTCTCCCTTTTTCCACGATGTTTTCAACTATAATAAATAGTTATACTTTCATTATTTTAATGCATAGAGAGTTTCCATGTATTTTGCCTATATGTATTCAAAGTCACCTGTTGCAGACTTGTTGTAAACGTAACGATGTCAGTGTACATAGATCCATGTATTCACGATATTCACTGACCGATCAATCGCATATCAGGTTGCCGTCAATGTGCAGAAAGAAGAATGATTTATGTTTAGTTTCGTATATCAAACATGTTTACATCTCCTATGATTATACCCCCTCCACACCAACAAAAAAAAACATAAACAAATATTGACCTTCAAAGATGACGGGGATATCCTGTTCATATCGATTTGTTCGCCAACAATGTCTTATAGTTCAGTTTTCCTTTAAAGCTTTTAAGTTTTAAACTGATTTCAAAATTACTGATTAACATCAATAGGCATTTGGTCTAACTGGATCGTTCATTGTACTGTACATACATATATCCTGAATCAAGAGCTAGTGAATTGGTGTTTAAACACGAAAACCAATGGCCGAGCTCCGAGTTTTCCAGGTCGGCGTTCAGTTTGCTATATGAATTCGAACAACGATGGACGAGCTCGGACTTCCAGGTCGGCGTTCAGTTTGCTATATAAATTCGAATAACGATGGACGAGCTCGGTCTTCCAGGTCGGCGTTCAGTTTGCTATATAAATTCGAACAACGATGGACGAACTCGGTCTTCCAGGTCGGCGTTCAGTTTGCTATATAAATTCGAACAACGATGGACGAGCTCGGTCTTCCAGGTCGGCGTTATATAAATCGGAACACCGTTGGCCAATAACCGATTCTAGAGCCAACTTCACTCACATAACACTTGTGTTTTTCTTTCTAGAAATCGGGTTCATAACCGCGAATGTTTCATTGTTATCGTCATGGCGAATTGGGAATGATTTAAATGAATTATCGTCAAACCGAGAATTGCCATATTTTAACCTCGTCTTAAAAGGGTAGTAAAGATAAATATGACTGGACAGAATTTTCTCAGGAAAAACCGTGATATAACTGAAATACTGTTGAAACAGCGTAAAACACCTTTTAAGCAAACAAAAACAAGTAACGATGAAATATAAAGACATTTGTAATTATAGAATTCGTTTTTGTTTCTTTTTGTGAAATAACAATACAATACATATAAATAATTTTAAAACGATTATAAAAATTGATTATGAAAATGATATGATATGTTGAAATCTCTTTTACTGGAATAGCTTATGGGGAATATCTGAAAAAGAGAAAAACACGATAAGATGGCATGTTTGTGTCTTAAAGATAAAATTAACATTTTCCAACTGTAACAGTTAACACACCGATAAAATGATAATTGGATAATTTAAAAATATATCCCCAGATAGAGAGGACGTTTGACGAAAAATGTAGCAGACGATTTTTCGGAAAACACAGAGGAAAGGGAGCAATATCTCCCTTCCTCAACAGTGTTTTCAACCACAGTGTTTTCAACCATTTTAATGAACTTATACATCCACATTTAAGCATTCTTTATCATGTTTTCAAAGCAAGAAACTAATATTATGAGAGGTAAACGGTTAAAAGAAATCATTTCCCCTTTTGTCACAGTGTTTTAAACAGTTGTCTGAAGCGACAGTTGTTACTATTAGTGAAATAGTGTACTAATATATCTTGTCCTACACCAACATACATTTCCCAAGTATTGTGGTATAGGAATAACTTGCAAAGTTCCTCATCTACCACCAATGGTTACAGACCCGTATGTATCAAGGTCATGGCGATACTTCTGCTCTTTTCTTTAATTATCCATACAGCGAGAATAACACAAATCTTACAAAATTATTTAATCAAGCACACAACTGCACAATGCTATAATTAAAGACTAAATTATTACTTACGGTGGAAGCCCATCAGATCCATCCTTTATATGGCCAATCGCTGGGTCAATGTTACAGGTTTCTGAAAAATAAATGTTTTTTTTATCTTGAAAAGTAGTGAATGAATACTTGCAATCTCATTAAAATCCAATAGAAATACCTCGCTTTACGTATATTGCTATATACGAGCGAGGTCAGGTTTAAATGAGATTGAAAAACTAGTTAAATAGGACATGAATTCAAACTTAATTATTTTGGCATTTGACTTAACCTCTCGCGAAAAAACTGAGTTTACTTGTTGATGAAGTTATTGTGATATTTACCCAACATTTCTGTTACAGTCCTTGTCCTTGACTCGGTTACCTCACCAAACTTGGTCACACCATTCTCCTCGCTCATGATTATAGATAGGGATGCTGACACTACGGCATCGGCAATCACTGTAACAAACATTGAAACGTTTCAGTAATAATAAACATAATATTAAAATTTATAATGATAATAATGATAATAATAATAAATTACATCTTGTAACATTGCATGCGGATGTGTAGATACAATTCTCTCTTGCTTACACGATCACAACAGGTAAATACACAACTGGAGGCCCAAAAGGTGTTACATCAGTATTATCACATCGAAAACTTTACTCAAGATAAATAATGAATAATTGAACAATGATCACGTCTGTTGACAAATGTTATTTGTACAGAAACGATGAAGGGTAATTATATTAGGAAATACAATAAGACATAAGCTACATAACACACCACTTAATTCCCCGGATGACATTGAGCAGGTTTCGTCAACACTCCTGGTTTCTTCTGCCGTTATATCATTAACAATATTCGTTAATGAAGCATTAACAGCTTTTACTGCCATTTCTGGAAATCATTAACACAGAATAATTTAATCTCGTACCTTGAATGTATATGATAACTCATGTCAATATTGCTTGTTATATCTCCCATCGTAGCTTGTAGGTCACAACACGTAGAAGAGATTGTGCCTGTACATTTTGTATACTAATGTATAAGTTTTATTTCCAAATGCAACATAACAAATATTTCATATATGCATGAATGTTTAATTAATTGGGTGCCTGATGAATGTTGTTAATGGTCGAGATGGAAATAAATAACAATCAGGAGAATTAATGAAGATGTTAGTCTTATGGAGAAAAGTGACAATATAAATTGTTAAAAGGACGTGTTTATATAAATTAAAAGGAGATGGCTATTTAAACACGTGTAAACCTTTAAATCAACTGCAGTATATACTAACTATTAACATTCTAAATGAGAATGGCTACACATGAGAAAGTTATATTATACATACCGCTGACTACACTGGAGGTCAAAGATATATTATCCATGTCGACATCTTGGTCATTTGTCACTGTCTGGACAAGTATGTGTCCAGATTCCATTTCCTTAACCAGCTCTGTCCTTGCCTCATTCATCATACTTGCCACAAACAGTCCCACTGTAAAAATAAAAAAGTATATTTCTTTAGACTTTCAAATCAACATGATGTCCTTTAGATTCATTTGAATAATTTGTTGGAAGTGCCGAGAATTCCCGTGAATCTACAATGCACCAGTCAAAATTGAAATACACGAGTTTATGACTTATATATACATACATTGTTGAAGATCGGGTTCTCCATCAATATCACATGCAATGACTGTTGGCTTGTCAACAGAAACAATAGCTCGTGCCCTCTCTTCATGACCCACTGCTGGTGATTGTGGTGGACTCACGGTTACTTTAGTGACGACCATGTCCGGACATCCAGTCTCGTTCAGAAGGTCTTCAGGACTCAAAGATATTGATACTTTATTGTCCCTTCGGAATCTTTGTACTAAGGCATTCCTTGCCCTTGCCCACTGAAATAACAGAACGTGAACAGTTAGCATAAACTTTCGACTTACAATTATAAGTATTATCGATTAAATTGTCCTTCAATATTATAAACAATGTCGACACAGTTCGATAAATGAATAAACATCAGTAGACGCTGTCAATAAATGTGAATGCTAAAGTGAGTGTGGAATATACAATTTAAAATTAAATTGTATTCAATATTGTTTTCACTTTTACAAATGTTAACTATATGTTCACGAAATAGAAGAGTGTTCAACAATATAAACATCTACGTTAAATGTTTGATGTACACTAACTTTGTGAATTATAGTATACCGATACAGTGGTTTCAATATCATGAGCATTGTATATATGTTTAACCCTTATCCCGCTGAATTCCTGCAACTGTTATCATCACCTTTGACTTTTATAGCTTACATGTATACATGTATTCATATATAGATATAGCGAACAATGTAGACATATATTCGACTGAAAAAAAATGTGCCTGCGGATCTTGGTCTATAATGTTCACGATAATTCATTAAATTCGATTAAAACCATGATTATCAAATATGAAGCAGTCTTCGTTAAACCTTTCCTAAATACAGACGCATTCTTACGCCTACGAGGCCTATGAAGATTTCCGAAATTATAATGTCCAATTTCTTATTTGCCATTTGAGATTTCAACTCTATTTTATAACAATGTTTTCATTTATTGATATGTCCATAGTCTTGCTTTGATGTCTTCAAAATGGTCTGCTACAGATATGTTGTATGTGGAACGTGCACGGGTTAATGTTGTTTGATGTCGCGAAAAGCAGTATAAAAGTTACTATTAGACCAAATATACTTACTCTTTCGTTGACGGACTTTTTTATTCTTACACACCAAGCAAAGCAACCTGCTTGCCTTTCGTCGCTCTGTTTTGTTTTCATTATAATCGTATGTTTGCGTTTGAAATAAATATAATTCAAGGGCGTAAAATGTACGTTAGTATAAGCGTTGACAACAATTGTCTTATGAACGCTGTTGTTAGGTTACACAATACACGTGACCTTAGATAACGTTATGACGTAATCACGCAAAAGACGCTATATTTATATTTTCAAAAGTTGACCGGATTTTAACGTTGAATCTCTTTGAATTGCGATTTTCCTTTTTTCTGGTGTTTAAATATTGGAGTGTTATAGCTTAAATAAATGATACACCAGAAAATAGTTAGTATTTACAGCGATTCCTCAGGAATCGGACATTCCTTTTCGTTGTTAACTTAAGTCGCCAAATAGCTGTATAGCCGAGTGCGAGGGTAGAGTTGCGGGGTAGTCCAGTAGTTAACATACTGAACTGTCAATCTAGAGGCCTGGGGTTCAAATCCCGGTCCGGTTTCTGGAAATTTAATAGGTGTTTTTCAGCGTCTCCAACTCAACTAGAGGTCAAGTACTGGTCATTTCCAGGATAAATAACTTTGCGTGTATCGGTGCTATACACCGGGCACGTAAATGAACTAAAGGATCTTTTCGGGAGGAACTAAGGTATCGTACACTTGTATCTAACTTTGTCTGCTCGCCAAATAGGTAAGTTTGCACTGCGAGGGTAAATAAACGGCGGTGTAAATCCTAGCGCTGTTAACAGAAGAGAAGCATCGATCCATTCTGGGTAACTTTCGGGCCTCGTCTGATTGCTTGGTGTCAATTTGATAGTCGTCAGTAAGCAGCTGTGGCTTATTGATGCAATGCCTCAATGAATTAAGGTCATACAGGGAATGAGACTGACTCCTTTATCACTGTGTATATATATATATATATATATATATATATATATATATATATATATTGCTAATTTGCATCAGTATACGTTTCGTTATTGAACCTTATCTCTTGTTGTCATGTATGATTCTTCTTCGATTCAGGTGTTGTTCTAAAACTAAAACTTTAAATTTATAATTTGTTCTAATCGTGAGGCGAGGGAGCCCTGAGGAAAATAGATAGTTGTTAATTCGATTTTCGTATTAAATAACCGCTCGGTACTAAAAAAAAGTATACATGTATATGTTTTCAAACAGTTAATTAAATAAACACTTTATCAGTAAGTCCACTCATACACAGTCAAGTTTCCTTGATTTTAATGTCAGGTATATACTCGATGATATAAAACAATAACAAGAACATTATAAAGCTTTCTTTTTTATTCGAATACTTTAACGGATTGATGTTTATACACAGTAATGCTGTAAACACACAATTTAATAATACTGTTCACTAGTTGTTGAACTAAACAAATATTGAAATCATATTAATGCTGATATAACAATTTCTTGCCAGATGAAAGACTAACAGTTTATGTTCCACTTTGCACGCAAGCATGAACAAGAAGTTATAACCATATCATATAAGGTACGTAAAATACATTGTAAAGCTACGTTTTTATTTGAATACATTAACGGATTTGTTTCCCTATCAAAACATAATTCTACAAAACTGATCACAAAACACTGAACTTATATATGGAAGCACTTACAAGAAGTAATGACCATATTATAAGTATAACTCGACAGCGTGGACCTATAGTTCTGTAATTTGTGTACTCACAAATATGTGTACTCACATATATGTGTACTCACAAATATGTAAATATGTGTACTCACAAATACGTGTACTCACAAATATGTGTACTTACAAATATGTGTACTCACCAATCTCATAAAAGAAAATGTGTACATGTATAATTATGATGTGCGTGTATATCTGTCAAATTTAAAACTACGCATAATATACTTGTATCTATCTCATCACATGCAGTCCATATGAAAATACCTCGGTTCAATTCCACCACCCTTACTTAGCGCTAAATAATACTTAATTACTTAAAAGCATATTTCATAATTGTTGTCTACCCAATAAAAATGCCAAACGATTTCATGCCTTATTAGGTAAATAAATGGTTAAATATGCTTTTAAGTATTTCAGTATTACCTAAGCGCTAAGTAAGTTTGGTAGAATTGGATCCTGCACGTTTACCTATTTACCCTTTTCCCAGACTCTTTATGACGTCTCTACAGCAGACGACGTTTGAAAACATTGTGGCAATATTTCCCCCTCTTGCCACGATGTTTTCAACTATAATAACTAGTTATACTTTCATTATTTTAATTCATAGAGAGGTTCCATGTATTTAGCTTATATGTATTCAAAGTCACCTGCAGCAGATGTGTTGAATTGTTGTATATATTGACCTTCAAATATGACGAGGATATGCTCTTCATATCGATTTGTTCGCCAACAATTTCTCAGTTTTCCTTTAAAGCTTTTAAGTTTTAAACTGATTACAAAACTACTGATTAACATCAATAGGCATTTGGTCTAACTGGATCATTCATTGTACTGTACATACATATATCCTGAATCAAGAGCTAGTGAAACAAAAATAAATGCAAAATCAAAAGCCATTGCATCAGTCCAGACTTTTTCATCATAAATGGATGTCTCGAACTACTTTTCCATCAGTTTCATACAACCTTGGAACTCTTCTATGTAAGTCTGTACAAACTTCATATGGAATAGTTTTGCCTATCCGAGCTATTGCGATTGACGAGTTTATAGGGTTTGTGTCTGATGTCAACAAATAGAACGTGCTAAAATCTTTGACGTCATCAGGAAGTCGAACGGTGATGCTGTCCATTGATATACGTCCTACAACTTGACATTGAATACCTAAAAAAGATGAAGGAATTATTGAAGATAAATGTTTGTATTAAACGATTTACGAACTATTATAGATATACAAGAGGTTGTATGACGTCATCTCTTACATCGTAATATAAATGTTTAGAATAGAAAACTTTTATAAAGACACGTTTTAAAAACAACCTTATTAAAAAGTACAGTTGTTATGGGATAGGACACAATATGAAACACAATCACACCATCAAAACAGATCTATATGTACTTTGACAAATATATCGTTTTTATCATTTTTTTTTAAAAATATGGAAACAATATCCCGCATGTAATTTATCTGCGCATATATAATACGTGTTCCCGCATTCGTGTAGCACTTAGAACAGACTTTCTATTCCAAAAGCTCTATGATATACAAACTCTTTTTACCCTTCAGAAAGTTGAAACAAGCTAGATGTTTTGCCATATAATAAAATTCGCTCTAAGAAGAGAATATTATGTGTTTTAGTTTCGATATAAATTCTATCTGACGAGGTTGGGCGAATTGATAATTATCGAGCCTATAATGATGAGTGTTGTTGGTAAAAAAAGCCTTTTGATATTAAAAGAAAGGTTAACTTCTGCCGTTCTTTGCGATTTTTCGATGTCCCTTCTAAACAATATAATAGGTGGAAATAACGAATGTTTTACTACTGAAAACTATTTTGTGTAAATTCAATAAGAATATGTTTTCTTGGAATGATCTTATGCATACTTTCAACAAAGGTTCAAACAGCAAATAAGTTGTATATGTTAATGAATATTACACCAAATTATTAAATCAGCATTCTCAAGTTTTTAAAAACAGTGTTACAACATATGTATATGTGAAAACACTAACAAAACCATACGTCAATAAATCACAAAAGTTATATGCTGTAAACGATGGGGTTATCTTCAATAGACAAAGACTGCATTATAACGAGGCATTTTAACTGGCACAAGTCCTGAAATGTAACTTGACAAACCTTATCTGAACGATACTCATTGTGATTCAATATATACCTTTTGGGGTAGTGAGAAAGCCTTTCTCGAACATGTTTCTGTGGTAACCGTCTGCATATCCTACCGGAAATGTTCCTATAGTTTCTTTGTTCCTACACCTTTAAATAAATAACAATGAGAAAATAATATATGTTTAAATAAGTTTGATGATACACACAATATTTTGACGCAAACGACAGAAACAAACATTTTTTTGGAGCAACACGTCCTAAGTTCAAAATATATGTAAACATATTCCTTGTACTTTTTTGTATGGTGTTTTACTAGGTAATTTACCAGATCTACTGGTCAATATATACTGGCACCACCGAATCATCCGTAATGCTAACCAAAAAAACCTGAGCGCCAATGACGGAAAGCCATTTTTGCCATTTGTTCAAGTCTATGAACAGTAGGACTCGGATGTTCTATCACTGCACCAACGTGGCGATGAAACAAATAATCCGTACTCTCAGTGCAAGAAGTTGTAACATTATACATTTATAATCTATCAAAAGTCAACAATTAGAGTTGAATGATGTACTAAATTAGCTGCGTTATGCAGAAGCTACACAAGGAAGAGTCAACATGTATTTTACCAACAATATGTATCTAGTTACTTCATTATAAACCCTGTGTCGTGTATGCTTACTGGAACTATATTTGGACTACCTACTGCATATTATTGTGAGGTCAGATAATAATTTGTGAACCTATAATTTGGCATTATCTACAGCCCCTGGCCAAGTCCAAGTCCAAGGAATGTCGCGTGTTCACTCAAGATTGTACTTATAAATAGATACAGAATGGTAACGAACACTATATTCACTCACTTGTATGTTTGATCGTAGCCGATGACGTCACCAGGCTGTAATTGTTTGACTAGATTTGGACGGACGATCCAACAAATAGCTGGACGGTAACCCAGGGAAACTGACAAAGACGTATGTCTTTTGGTGGTGTCTGAAATGATAGTAAAACTTCATGTCGAGACTTACTGTTTCTTTTATCTGAAATAAGGGTAACACTTGATAACAAAAAATACTATTGTTTGTATCGGAAATGACAGTAACACTTGATATCGAAACTTACTGTTTCTTGTATCTGAAATGACAGTACAATTTGATATCGAAACTTTCTGTTTCTTGTATCTGAAATGAGGGTAACACTTGATATCGAAACTTATTGTTTCTTGCACCTGAATTGAAAAGTAGAACTTTCTGTTTCTTGTTTCTGAAAAGAGGTTAACACTTGATAGCGAAACTAAAATACTTCTTTGGAGATGTACGGAACAGAGTGTCCACTCTTGAAACTTTACTTCGGCGAGTAAAAAACTCAAGGGTGCACACCGTCACATGCTGATAAACAATCCTAGATACACTTTCGTGACACAAAGTCACATGTCTAACGAGATATAATCATCCATATTCGGCAAGGGTAAACACATACCTGGGGGTTGTCCGTACATTGAAATCCCGGGTCTCACAAAATCCAGGTCCAACCCGACACCATTGGCGATGGCCCCCGAATTTGCGACATGAAACTTGATACCTTTATCCCTGTAATACAATTTATCCTTTCAATAAAGTTGGAAACATTGTGATAAAAGTAAAATTGCTTATCATTTGGTAATTTTCGAGTTGTCACAATGTTTTTAAAGTGGTCGTCGGCTGCGGAGGCGCCAGACAGCGCCTATTTGTTGGAAAGGCTTACATGGCCAAACAATGGCCTTAGACAAGGGAATCGTTTGACCACTTAAACTATTTTTCCTTTGATTGAAAACAAAGGATGTACCACCTAAAGGATCGAACGTAGGGGATGTCCTGTCGCGCGTCTTGTCTATCTGTTTGTATGTGTCTAACTTAGTCTTTGCATATCTCCGTAAGTATTTGTTTGTCATCATATAAAGTTTTCTTTTCGTCGAAACCCAGTTCTAGCAGATGTATGGCGGTTAATTTAGTCAAAATAAGTTTATAGATTGTGAAAAATAGTTTTGACCATATATCTGACAGTTGAGTGACAGCCAAAACACTTTATTTAGAATTAGCTTAAATGTTGTTGAAATGTATGCCTTTTACGTCTCTTACAGTATGTGAGTAATGATCATGATAGTTAATGTTTTCGTCTGAATGTGAAAAGGTGAATCTGTTTTTATTTTTGCTGAAACCCTGAGTTATATCCCATGACTTGATTTTCTTAAAGTATGGACAATGATGTCCTTCATAACTCCAACAGTATTTGAGTAACGCTCATGACATGTTAAAGGAATTGTTGCCGGAATGTGAAGAAGTGCATCTGTGGTTTTGTATCCGCCGTTCTCCAGTTTCAGTAGAGTTATGACCCTTGACTTACTAAGAATTATCTTATAGTGCGGGGCAATAATGTCGGGCATATCTCAAAAATAGTTATTATCATGATTTTTTTGCAGGGAACGTTTGGAAGCAAGTCAAGTTGTGTACCTGGGTTTTATTTTTGCCGAAATCTATTTTCAACGGAGTAACGGCCCCCTTGACTTAGGTATAATTAGATTTAAGTGTGTGAATAATTTGTGTCGCATATACAGTGGAACCTGTGTATAAAGACCACCCATAGGAACAACACAATAATGTCTTTGTTCACAGGTGGCCTTTAATTGCAGGGTCATTTATGCAGAACATGAGTAATTTGGAAACTAAAAATGAGGTTGCTATAACAAGAGAATCCTTATTCCAAGGTTGTATTTAGAAAAGGTTTGAAGGTTTGAATTACAGTCGATATATATTGTACAGGAACGTTCTCAGCAAGGTGTGCATCTACAGTTTTCTTGATTTCGCAGAAGTCCAGTTTTATGAGTGTTATGCAGCTACACATTTGCTGTTATGACGTAAAATTAATTACATGTATATAATTTATGAACCCCTCATTTGTATTGTAAGTGCTTCTCATGTGAGGCGTCAATTTACTTATATATAACATGAAACCTCTATTGTTTTGGCAGAAAGGAGATATTTTGATTGGAGTCAGATTAACTCTGAACATGTTTCACCACAACAGCATGGTCATTACTTAACAGTACCTGTCAGGTTATATCATATATTCATTATGCCACAAACCCTTGAGGTGGGTACGGATCGAATATACAGGAAAATGTGAGTGTTTAAAACACGCCAAATACATGTATTATATACATTCAAATGACACACCACGCCATCCGACAAAAGAACTAGTGTATTCAGATTGACCCAAGCGCGTTTGTTGTGTGTGTTGTGGAACACTAATTATGCAAAGAACTATCCGTCAAATCGGGTCATATATTCATTATCTGATAATATATTCATGTACCATGTGAGAGATGGTTACTTAACCCTTTCCAATCACAAACAGACGCATTCAGGTGCTTCCGCAGCAGACAACTTTTGCAAACATTGTTGTAAAAGGAGAAATTGCTCATGATTAGCAATTTCTCCTTATACCTAAATGTTTTCAACTATTTTCAATAATGATACTTTTCTATATAGACTTTGTATATAGCTTTACCTGGATATTTTCAAACCCATCTGCTGCAGATCTGTTGTATGTGGGAAAGGGTTAAAGTTATAATTATATTGGTGTATTTAATACTGCAACTCGTCAAGTTTGCTACTATGTTTCGTTCACAGCCTGCTCGAGTAACACGTGTGTATTCAGATGTACTGGAATCATCGAGCGCGCGGGCATGTGCTAGCTAGCTGTAATTAAATTGGTGGTCTGGCTTCCGACCTCCTAACAACGTTTTTGTTAGGTAAAACTGACTACACAACTGTTATCACCTGACGCAGTTTATATCTGAGCCAACAGTATTGACTGCGTAATATATCTATCCAGATCAGCCTGCGCAGTCCGTGGAGGCTTAGTCGGGCCGATACATTCCGTCTCGGGGAGATATATATAGGTATATAGTAATGATTCCTGAAACAGAAAATCCACAGGAGTCGAAAAGTGTCTGTCCGGGTTAGCCTCCGCAGCATGATCCGGGTCGATACTTTACGCAGAGCTCAGAATGTTGGTTTTCTCGGGGAACGGCTCATATGTTTTAATAAGATGAGACAAACCTGTATGGTCGTACTGTGTTCAAGAATGTTTGTAACTGTTGTTCTGTGAAGTCGAGATCGTCCCAGGACTGGGCAAAATGTGTCATTATACTGTGTATCACTAACGAGTTCTCCTCACATATCTGCAATATATAGAGAAACAGAGACACTTTGAGAAAAAGAGAGAGAGAGAGAGAGAGAGGGAGAGAGAGAGAGAGAGAGGGAGAGAGAGAGAGAGAGAGAGAGAGAGAGAGAGAGAGAAGAGAGAGAGGAGAGAGGAGAGAGAGGAGAGAGGAGAGAGAGGAGAGAGAGAGAGAGAGAGAGAGAGAGAGAGAGAGAGAGAGAGAGAGAGAGAGAGAGAGAGAGAGAGAGAGAGAGAGAGAGAGAGAGAGAGAGAGAGAGAGAGAGAGAGAGAGAGAGAGAGAGAGAGAGAGAGAGAGAGAATTATTTGGGTACCAACCACAAAGCGTGTGGATAAGAATAAGAACGTCTTCGTACATAAAATAAATGCTTATCAGGAGCCATATTAATCCTTTCCCACATACAAAATACCTGCAGCAGACGATTTGAAAAAAACATCTAGCGAAACTTTGGAAGCTAAATATAAGAAATAATGATTATGTAACATAGTTTAAAACAGTTTGGCAAAAGAAGTAAATGAGCAATTTATGAAGTTGCTACAAGGTTATAAAAACCTTCCTCTGTATACGCTTCAACATGCATCAGTAGGACCGTCGGATAAAGCGTTATCTACAGACCTGATTTATATTGTTTACATACCTTGACTAGATCAGGTAATATTTCTGGCGAACAGCCGTTTCTAGACATTCCCGTGTCTATTTTAATCACCACAGTTCCTCGTCCTGTCTGAAATTGATCGATTCATCCTTTCTCACTTACAACAAATCTGCAGCATTGGCCATGACTTTGAAATCGTGAACAATTTGAATAAATAAGATTGTAATATTAAATAAAGTTGAAATCATTGCGGCAGAAGGAGAAATTGCGCATTTTGCCACAATGTTTTCAAAAGTCGTCTGCTGCAGAGGCCGCAGCAAGCGTGTGTATGTGGGAAAGGGTTAACAACGGTAAACATAATCCATTTACAGCTAATTCGCAATAACTCTCGATAACTCGAAATTGCGATAACTCGAAGTCGAAAAGAACAAAATTACTTCGAATCGTCCAGTGATATTTCTTATCATTAAAACAGCACAGTAGCATTTCTGAATGACTGTTTGAACTGCTGCTAGTATAGATTTCAAAGACGGATCGTTCAAATAAAAGTGACTATTTTTTGAGTTATGGCATGTTGGAATCGCTAGTCCACTTTACCCGGTAAGAGTACTACTTTTTTAATAAATGCGATATAAAATGAACATAAGAAGAATAGTTTTATTTTATTTTATAAAGGCTTGAAACATGTGAATAAGGAGAAATTGCGCCTTAACCATTTCCCTCATATAGACGCTTTCTGACGCCTCTGCAGCAGACGGCTTTTTTGAAAACATAAAGACGTGCAATTTCTCCTTTTGCCACACTGTTTCCCACTTTTTGTCATAGGTTATCCTTTCAATTATGGGGATTTTCTATGTTTTGACAAAATACGTTCAAAGTCGTCTGCTGCAGACTTGTCGTATGAGGGAAAGGGTTAAAGTTTTTTCATAATTATTGTGCTGCATATGTGTGAAAACTCGTCTGTACAGGTGACAGTTACAACGCATGGGGAAGCCCCTATACCTTAGGTGGTACATGCCGATCTGAATCTCTCCTGTCGCTAAGAGCGATGTGACACCTATATACATACATGTCGTATCGAGTGTTACAACACTGCTTGTGATATATGTCCAGTTCCTTGCGTCGATCCCCAATCGACGCAAACCTAAAACTTTTCCCTTTCCCACATGCAGCAAATCTGAAGCAGACAACTTTGAAAATGTTTCGGCAAAAATACAGAAAATATCTATAAATGTAAGTGTAATTATTGAATACAGTTGAAAACATGGTGACAAAAGAGGAAATTGCTCGTTTTTTAGCAGTATCTCCTTATGTCACTATGTTTTTAAAAGTCGTCTGCTGCAGAGAGCCCCGGTAGCTCAAAGTGGTAGCGACGCGGGCTGTCAATCCAGGGGTTGTGAGTTCGAATCCGGGCTCGGCCAACTTTCTTTCCGACGCTAGACAAAGTCAATGCGACATGCGTCATTCGTCTTCCATCAATGGGCTAAGTCTATGTGGAAAAGCAGCCAGTTGCTTGGGAAGATTGTTGTGTGGAGTACTGGTGTGAGAAAACCAGAAATGCATGAGTAGGTGAACTAGCCGCTGTGATATAACTGAGAAATTGTTAAAAACGGCGTTAAACCCCAATCAATCAATCCATCTGCTGCAGAAGCGTCAAAAAGCGTCTGTATGTGTGAAAGGTTTAGCAGTAATGAATGCTCCTCTCCTTGACGCTAAGGATTACAGAGATATCATTTGCACTGATACATCGGTGGCGAAAATGGTAGCGATTGTACTGATTATATACTATTTAACCCTTTCCCACATACATACATATGCATTTTTACACCTCTCCAGCAGACAACTGTTGAAAACGTTATGGCAAAAGAAGAAGTAACTCATCCTGAGCAAATTCTCCTTTTGCCAAAATGTTTTTCAACTTTATTCTATAATTACACTTTCATTTATTAGAGATTTTCCATATTTATGTCTAGATGTCTTCAATGTCGTCTGCTGTGGGTTTATTGTATGTGGGAAAGTATTAAAGGTAATATCAGCCCTTTCTCACACACAACAGATCTGCAGCAGACGACTTTGAAAATATCTAGTCAAAAGTAGGCAAAATCAGTATATGTACTTGAAAGTAAAATTATTGAAAAAAAGTTTAAACATCATGGCAAAAGGAGAAATTGCTCATTGTGGGCAAGTTCTCCTTTCGTCAGTATGTTTTTATAGGAAGTCTCCTGCAAACGTTTCAAATTGCATCGTAGTGTACGAAAAGGGTTAACTCACGGTTGAAAGACACATAAAACACGATTCAGCAAAGAATGTGATAATTACCTTACTATCCCCTTTGTTACGTATGTAATCTGACCATTGGTTTAGAAATTGTACAGTGGACACGGTCGGTGTGAGGTCATTCTCGTAAAGGGTCGGGATTTCTTCTACGGCTGCATTACCTGCTCAATATATATAAACCAAGTTAAAGAGTATCAATCCGGAGGCCCTGAGTTTGAACCCAGGCTGTCGATGTTGAAACTTTCCGATAATTGATGAAAGTCATTGTGTTTTGCGTCATTCGTCTACCACCAATGGTCTGTATTATAGTCTAGTTTATGTATGAAAGTAGCCAGTTGCATGGTTAGAAGGTTGTATGGAGTACTTTTTACTGAAATACCTTTTAAAAATGACAGTTGACTCCAATCAATCAACCAAATGTATAAGATGCAATAGTAACCTTATAGTTATATAACTGTTCTTAAATGGCCGGTCTGACCAGGACTGGGACGTTGAACCCTTCGGTCTGATAGCGAACGTTCTACAGCGTGGCTATAACAGCTAGCTTAATAGCAAGGAAGTTTATGTTTTCCCTTGAATTCCTCCTCAATTTTGAAATTCGACCTCGAAATTGCCAGTGATGAAGAATACTGTGAAAGATGCTCGAGAAATTTCCTATGTACATGTGTAGCCTCTCATTGGATGCCATTGACTCGATCTGACTTGGATTCGAACCGTTGACCTTCAGGTCAAGATGAACGCTCTATCACGTCGCTTCACAAGCTATCTTAATAGCAAGGCAGTTTAACCCCTTTTCTCACTTTTAGACGCATTTTGACACATCTGCAGCAGATAACTTTCGAAAACATTGTGACAAAAGGAGAAATTGTTCAAAACATATAACAAGTTTAATTTTTTTGTTTTACATTAAGGAAATGATGATAAGTATACAGTCCAACTTGTCTTTAAAGACCATCCAAGGGAAGAGAACAGTCTGGTCTTTTTTAACAGGCGGTCTTTAATTACATGAGCATGTATGCAGAAAATGAGAAATTGGGAAATTGTGGATACTATAGACAGAGAATGGCTAAACAAAGGTGATCTTTAGCACAGGTTTCACTGTATTTGCATTGTTTTCAAGTCTTTCCTCCAATACGCACCTAAAACTAGTATGAACCCGTCTATACCGGCCTGTCGAAGATCCTCGCCTTCAAGAGCCGTTGCAACCGCAAAATGGCTGACTCCATGTTTCTGGAGAAATCGGGACACCGGTATACTTCCATGACCATAGGCATTCCCCTTTACGACAGCGATTATATCTGTGAACAAATATATAAAGATTGTTAAAGGGAGCTAATTAAACCAAATAGTAGAGCCATAGACAGATATAATGCAGATATACACAGCCCTTGGACTCTATAGGAAACGTTGGGTAATGGAGAGATCTCTTCTCCTTTTTTTCTAATTCACAGTATGTTCAATGTGTTCGCTACATAGTCCCATAATAATATAATTATCTTTTTCAAAAACCCATTGTCTCTGTGAAGTCCTTTATCAGAGTGTGTTTTGCAGTAAAGAAAATCACGATTGGACGCTTTAAGGATTGTATTGCTCGGATGAAAAAGTCATTAATATTTAACAATGCTTCGATCATATTGAACGGCTGCTACATTTTCCAATATTTTTATTTATTTTTAAGGACATAAATATTAAGAAACCGAGAATTGCTTCTAAAGAGAGAAATAAACAATAGATGGTATAGACCTGGTCTATCATTACTAGAACCTGTTATAGACAATCAAATACAGGTTTATAATTATAGCCCTAAATAAGATGGATGTTTCATATCCCCAAATCCTTATATGACACTCAAACCCTATAAAACATTTAATACATACAAGATCGAAAAATCAATGCGAGAATATGGTGAAAAGCTTATTCTCAAAACATTCTCCCTTTTCTACAATGTGTTAAGAAAACAGCATCTGAGTATTCATGAACGGAACACGTAAGATGAGATATATATTTTGGATTAAGGGTTATCTAATGAATTGTCTTTCCTTTAATGCGTCCTTTTAATTGGTGATTCGTTAGTGCAAATGTAATGTGTGTAATTGTATACAATGTATTATGTTCAACAAGAGTATGGCATAATACCATTACATGTCAAGCGTCACATTCCTGATGCGAAACGGTCACCTTTTTTGCCCGAATTCCTTTTCCTTTACTTATGAAGGTCCATTTTTTAAAGTAATAAATGCAATTTACAGTTCTATTTAAAATATCAATGTGCTAAATGAATGCCAAGAAACGCTGAAAGTGTGTCGTTACCTAAATGCCTTCACTATCTGACTTGCTATAAATCCCCTTTCAGTGAAAGTTTTCGCAGCATTCGTTATGTGTATAGATCACCTTTTCCAGAATAATTTCCAGACACAATAGCTCAATTAATTTTATTATGAAAATTATGAAAATGTACCATTTTTTCTAATAAAACGCTAATGTGGCGTTCACACTAGATCGCCTTTACATATGTTAGGTTAAATAAAATATACTTAACGAAACGAAATAAAATGCGGCCAAAGAATCGTTGAACAGATTTATCAAAACAAGAGAGGTCCAAGTGAGCGTAAAGAAACAGACACGATAAACGGGGGGAAAATCCAATCAAAACGGATTTCGGCGATAGCTGATAGACGTGGGTTTTGACCTAGATGTTAAACAAATGATCTAGTTTGTAGACCAATCAAATAATGTATTAAATGAATAATGTCGAAGCAATAAAGGAAATGAAACGTTTTGATTGGTTCATAGTTAAGTTGGCGATCCCCCGAGAGGCACTAATAAGAGAAGTTTTAAAATGAAATGTTCTGCATACTAACCTTTAATTGTTTTTCTTAAGAAATACATTTCAGTGAACAAAATCAGTGAAAACGTATGAAATATAATATTTAAGAGCAAAATATTAATTTCTTTTGAAACATGATAAGTTTTCAGTTATGTATCGTCAATTGAAACTTGTAAACCTCTTGGGATCCTCAGCCTTGAACGGAACAACGTCATGTCGCGCTAGCGTAATGGATGTTGACTTGGATTGTCAAGTGAAAGGTCTGTGGTTCGCTTCCCGGCAGAGGCAAGCTTTTTTTTGTTCTCTCTCATTCATATCAAAACCAAAGTATATATATGAACTAAAACATTTATAAACCAAATATTACATATTTAACGTTATCATTTTCTGTCATTCTAATAAGTAAGATCAAATAATATGCGCATGTTCCATTTCTTAGTGTTTTCTCATATTGATCGCCGTTTATCTTTTTCAAAGATATTTCTTGTTTTAATTAGTCCAAATAATTTACTTTATTTTCTTAAAAATTGAAAGTCTAATATGGTTGTGTTAAAACAGACTATGATGAACATAATTCATTACCAGAAAGAGACCCTTTATTAAGGCATGCCTCTCAACAGTTTACTGCCAAGTTAACAATTATCAGACTGAAGCATCAAGTATTATGCTACCCCTGTAACATTAAGCGTCGACAGGGGAAGCGATTACTACCATTGTTTAATCCGTTGAATAACCAAACCGGTGATCTTACCCGAGTATCCCGCACTCAAGGCGGACGCCCTAACCCCTGCACCACGGTGACGGCGCGCTCTAATGTAAGTATACATGTACTTTTAACATCAACGTTAACTCAGGATTTTGTGTCACAGGTTTCAACAATTGAAATCCATTACCTTAATTCCAAACGTATTAAAACAATCCCGTGTTCATCATTATTAAGTAGTATTTTGTTTATATTAGTTTAAACTTAATAATTTCACATCGGTTGCGATCCAAATGTTCAGCTCTTATGTATCACACTCGATGTCTGCCTCTTTCAGACATCACCAGTAATCGCCCCGATAGTCTGGGAAAATTGTATTGGCAGAACCCGCTTATCGCAGGATTCGTGCTAATTTTGATTTTAAAGTTAAAAAATGTTCGGTTTATTCAAAAGTTTTCAAACTATTTTTGAGAAATATTATGATAATTTTAAAGTTTACATACATAGTTTAAAGAGTTTTCAAGTGCTTCTTGGGAATGCCCCTGTGGCTGGAGAAAGCCCAAACAAACATGGAAGCCACAGTCTGACCCTTGCTTAAACCGTAAGAGCCGATTTAATGGGTCTGAACGATTGGAGTCAATGCATCTCTGGAGCTCTAGCAGATGGGTGGTATTGGTTTCACACCTTATATATTTTATCTCAATGTGAATATAAGTTATTGGATCAACCATATCATTGTTCCTCTTTACGTATATATGACCTTCGCTGTTTAACGCAGCGTAGATCCCAAAACAAAAACAAAACATAAAGCAAAAAAACCTTATTGGGAATTATTACGGTAGTTTTACAAACACATTTGATAAAGAACAGAGTATACAAAGGGTTAATTGATTGATTTATTGATTGGTGTTTTACACCGACGGTTTCAGCATTATTTTTAGTTATATCACGGCGTTTCCTGGGTAAGCTTCCAGTGCTACTAGTCCATTTATCCTGACACCAGCCAGTCAGTCATAATGGTAACCCTGCAACCCTGGGCGCCAAGGAGGGTAGCCATTACTACAATCTTTAAAGTTTTGGTATGACTCGACCGGGGATCTAACCCGTTCAATCCTGCACCCGAGGAGGACGCTATATCCCTACACCACCGAGGCGGATTAAAGGATTAGAAGATTATAGCATTAGGGAAGTATTGCAGAGGATACTATGTTTAGTTAGTCTGTTCACTGTTCCAATTAAATGTCCCCTAAAAACGAGTAACATTATTGTATGAGCCACCTCACGAGAAAATCAATATGTAGTACTTTTGAAACAGCAATTGTGATCAGAGAGTATGCATTCTTTTTAAATTTCCTGGTGTCGAATGCCATTCTTAAGTTTTGCTTCTTGTATGGCTCGATGACAAACAGTATATAACTTGTTTTTCAAACTGCACAGATGCGCAGGCTGATTTTCATCTTCGCATCTACGCTGGTTGTTATTTAAATAATATTCAATTTTCTCGTAAAGCGTTTGAAAAATTATGACAACGATAAAGACTAAGTATAAGCTCATGTACCGTAATAACTCCAAGTGTCACGTTAATTTATATTTATAAAAAAAAAGGCGAATACCAAAATAAAAATCGTTTCAAAATCTTCGAATGTCCGATTGTGTGTGATGTGACTTTATTTGCGATTACCATCTTTAAGTTTGATAATACCAATTGACAGGGAATTTTGTGGTTATCGCCCTTAGTCTTCTTCAATTCTTCAATATATCAAGATCAATAGTAATAGCAGATCTTGATAAATATCTGTTTGAGCATTTCTGTAATCTGAGCCAAATTGACAATGTTAACCCTTTCCCACATATGACAAAAATCTGAAGCAGACGACTTT
Organism: Serripes groenlandicus; assembly: GCA_031761405.1. Taxonomy (NCBI): domain Eukaryota; kingdom Metazoa; phylum Mollusca; class Bivalvia; order Cardiida; family Cardiidae; genus Serripes; species Serripes groenlandicus. Next base: position 217,106,510 of record JASEVX010000001.1, read on the forward strand.
GAAAGCATTTAGTAAAAAATGTTGAAACTCTTTAAATGAAAGAACATATTTCAATTCCTCCTTTTGTCACTCTGTTTACAATTGTATTCGATAATTACTCTTTCATTTATAATCTTAATCTTAACACATTATTGGCAAATACTAACGACTCTGAATATGTCCACATCGGTTGCGGGAGGTCGTGGGTTCGATCCCCGGCCAGGTCATACAACAACACAAAAATAGTAGCCTCATTGGCACTCAGGGTTGCAGGTTTAGCATCGCGACTGTCTGGCTGGTGTCTGGACAGCTGGACCCGTAGTACTGGTAGCTTACTCAGTAAACGCCGGGATATAACTGGATAATTGTTTAAAGCGGCTTAACCCTTTCCCTCATATAGACGCTTTCTGAAGCCTCTGCAGCAGACAGCTTTTTGAAAACATAGTGACAAAAGAAAAAAATGCTCAAACCTTTTGCCACAATGTTTTCCACTTTTAGTCATAGGTTATCCATTCAATTATAGAGATTTTCTGTTTTTTGACAAATTATGTTCAAAGTCGTCTGCTGCAGAATTGTCGTATTAATTAAAGGGGGTTAAAACATCAAACAATCAATCAACCAATCGCTCTATCTGGCCAAATTAAAACGAAGAAAACGAAGAAAAAGAACAATAACAACAAAAGAAAAGCAAGAACTACAAGAAAATCATGGCATACCTGTATGTTGGGCTATCCTTGATCTAACAATCCTTAAATTATCTAAAATAGTGTCGAGGAACACCTTAAGGTAGGTGGGCCTACGAGCCAACAAATACTCCTCGTTTATACCCAATCCATTGCTACACTTTCGTTTTTGTCCGTCCTCTTCTACCTGGAGTTCCATATTTCATACCTTCATTCACTGTCTCTCTGTTATAATACTATTAGTGTAGAACGGTTTAACATACACCGTTAATCTGGTCTGTATAAACAATTATAATACACTGTATATATGTCAGGGTACCTGACCCCAAACAGGTACAGTTTTAGATTGATTATTTTAAAAAATAAACAAAGCGGAGTTATTGTCGTCACGTGATAGGTGCAAACATGGGTTAAATATATGTGTTTAGGTCCACTTTTCTCCTACATTAAAAGGGTTTTGACTTTGAACTCTGGATCACCTCTTTATCATTAAAGGTCATACCTGCATGGGCGTAGCTAGCCCTCTATTTATGTGGATTCATACTTGTGCTAGTGGGGTCCGAGGGCATGCCCCCCATCGATTTTGTTTGAAAACAATGGTGCAATCTGGTGCATTCTGGGCGTTCTGAGGTGCTTTATTTAGTACTGGAAAATGGACAGATCAACAAATAAACCCTTAACTCGGCAGGTTTTTTCTCTCTCCAAAATAGAGTTATAATAGTAAAACAATGCAAGGCCTGATTATGTTAATAATACTCTGATCTATTGTTTTGTCACCGGAGTGGTACATTTTTTTTTTTTTGTAACGGGATGGGAACTTCGGCCTTATGTTACCGGAGTAGAACACTTTTGTTTGTCACGGGAGTGGAACGCCGGCCTTGAGTAGGCTGGTTTCTCGCAGAGCGTGCCGCGTGTATTAGGATAGCACTCGGACCCAGAGGTCCTTGTCACCGGAGTGGAATACTTTGTTATGTCACGGAGTAGAACACTTTTTTTTTTGTCACGGGAGTGGAACGCCGGCATTTAGTAGGTGGGTTTCTCGCAGAGTCCGCCGCGTGTATTATGGGAGCACTCCTCTGCTGGTAGGGGAAATCTGAGCCGGTGCCGCATATGCTATAAGGCAGGTCCCGCCGTCTACCCGCGCTTACGGCGAAGTGCTGGCATTGTTTCAAGCGAGCTCCCGGCTGCTGGTAGAGGAAATGTGAGCGGCGCCGCATATGCTATAAGGCATGTCCCGCCGTCTACCCGTACGTACGGCGAAGTGCTAGCCCTGTTTCCAGCGAGCATTCGGTTGCTGTTAGGGGAAATGTGAGCCGTGGCCGAATTTGCAATAAGGCAGGTCCCACCGTCTACCCGCGTTTACGGCTAAGTGCTGGCCCTGTTTAAAGCGAACACTCCGCTTCTGTTAAGGGAAATATGAGCCGTGCCCGAATTTGCTATGAGGCAGGTCCCGCCGTCTACCCGCGCATACGGCGAAGTGCTGGCCTTGTTTCAAACAAGCACTCCACTGAAAGCCTGGGGGAAATTAGAGCCGGGGCGGCAAAAAAAACCCGAGCAATTTCTCCTTTTGCCACACTGTTTTCAACTCTATTATAAAAGTTGAACCCTCAATTATTGTGATTTTTCAGATTTTTGTCAAGATTTTTCAAATTCGTCTGCTGCAGAATTGTTGTATGTGGAAAAGGGTTAACTTAAAGACGGCAAGGAAAACTACCCGTGTTTCTTATGTCAATAACCCACGCGTTATCTTAGCCAATGTAAATAGATTGTGTACAGTAACCTTAATATAGAGTTATTCGGTCAACGCGCTTATCAAGTCCTAAGCTTATAACATGCAAATGCACGTAAAACTATATATATGGCAAATATGGAGTATTGACACATGAGCCGTTCCACGAGAAAACAAACATTATGATCTATGCGTAATATATCGACCCTGATCCGCGCCGACACATTCTGTCTAAGAGGATATAGGTATAGAGTAATGCTTCCTGAAACAGAAAATCCACAGGAGGCGAAAAGTGTCTGCCCGCGTTAGCCTGCGCAGCATGCTTAGGCTGATCCGGGTCGATTCTTAACGCAGAGTCCACAATGTTGGTTTTCTCGCGGAACGGCTCACATGATCTTGATATAAAGAGTTGCAAACAATTAAAGAATATGGGTACATCTTTGTTTCGATGAAACGCTTTTCATTCTACAAAGTTTATAAATACAATTTTCTGCAAAGATTAAGGGACTCACTTGTTTCGATTGGTTTTAGAAGAGGCATAATTTACGATCTGACGAAATACTAGTTTCAGCCGAACGGCTTTTAACTTTCGTCTAAGCATTTAGCATGTGATACGGTTACGGTACACCCCTTTTCATCTGACGAAGCACACAAATAAACATAAAATTCAATGACCTAGGAGCAACGTTAAATCAAATGTTTTATCCTTAGGGGGCATAGAGAAATGGAAGAAAGATACAATTGGCAATTCAAGGGAGGGTATTACTTTTACAATCGCTCATGTTAATTATTCTCCTAGAAGTTCTCTCCCTTTTTACACAAAATGTACTTATTAAGAAATATTGCTCCTTATATAATTTTCTAAATAATTTTCTTTCCACATTTAAGGATCTTTTAAAACACGGTAAAAGGTTAAACTATAAATTGTATAATTTGTTTGTATATATTTAGACATCGTATTAGATACAAATACAAATGTTTTTTTTCGGTTATGTAGGCCTACTGCCCAGAATGTATACTTTACATGAAAATAATAATTCATACTATTTTCACCATAGAAAGAGATTCAATTTCACCATAGAAAGAGATTCAAATATAGAAATAATTATCGTATGACATACCTTGTACATTTTTTAATTCAATTCCACATGTGTTTTGAAAGGACATTTTATCAGTGATTTTACATGTGTAGATCTCAAAGTTAAATTGAAACTATTTATTCGAATTTCTGTGAAACATTGCTAAAAAGTTCAAACAAATAATTTTAAAATAATAAACCATATTGGACCAAAAAGCTATCTTATTTATGGACGTTTTTTCTTGTAAAGTAAAAAGCATTTATTAAGTGTAAGGGCAGTAAAAAAAATCCCGGTCATAGAGACGACATAAATAGAGATATGCAAGAGAGACTTTTGATAAATATTTATGCCAAATGGATCCCATTAATAGAGTTAAATAGCCATGGACATCAATCGTGGCTACAAACAAACGCACCCACTTTTAGAACACAATTAATACAATGGGATCAAGAAGGACAACGTCAATACCCATTGTTGTTATCGATGAAAACATATTTCTCTTGACCAACATTGTATTTATGATACATGTAGAACCGACTGTTCGAATATATATCATGCACTGGTCACATCTAGCCGAAAGCGCACGGAGTCTGTACGGATATCGTTGAATCTTGCGAGCATCGTACGTATTTGTAAACTCATAGAGGATTTGGGGACTCGGTGAAAATGTTCCACCGTGCTCGCCGAGCTCGTAGAAATTGTCGACTGAGTCGGTATCATTTTGCAAGTGCCCAGAACGGTACTAGGTAGGGCTAAGCACGATGTCCGTGCGGAATTTGAACACCGCGAGGGCCGTAAAAGAACTTTTCAGATATCGCCGAAATGGTTTATTCTTGTCGTACGGACACCGTACGAACATGTGCTTCGTACGAGGTACGTCCGAAGGCCTCGCGAGCTCCGCATAACTTATCTGCGATGTCCATTCGGATATCCTACGATTGCATCATAAGAAAAGATCGTACGGAGCCCGGAGGCATGTGACAAGAAACTAGGGTTGTACGGAAATCGTACGGATTCTAAAAGTTGGTGGAATCGTACTTTATTATAAATCGTACGCACATCGTACGGATATGTGACCGAGGCATAACAGAGACGATTTGGAGATTTTGGGCCAAATTCATAAGCAATTACTGGAAGTAAACATGTTGTATCATTTTTACGTTCATAAAGAAGAATTGAATAAGACAATTTTATTTGAAGAAGTATTCAATGTAATCGTGTCAGTAAATTACATTAAGCCTTGGGAATTGGTTACATACCTTATGCTGCTAAAAAATTACTATCCGTCATAGTTGTCATATGTAAAATACATTTACTATGTTTTTCCTACTAGAGAGAGATGAATATCCCGCCCCCTGGTGGCGTTGTTCTGCATCGGATCTGTACACTTTGAACAATCTTAGTAGAGGATCACCTGAGGAGCAGGCTTGCACTTTTGGACAAGAAGATTTCTCTATACACATATTAGGAAAACAAGCTCCGCCTCGGTATATTTTCAAACGGAACAAAATAATTTGAATGAGCAAGAGATTTCCACATGGAAATTTTGTGCCACTTTATTTTTAAAATCGAGCCAGTATTTACGGAGAGGAAGATATGGAAGCCCTGGAGGGACTTCTTATTTCAATACTTCTAACTTCCATACTTCTAACTTCATTACTTCTAACTTCCAAACTTCTAACTTCATCACTTCTAACTTCATTACTTCTAACTACATTCACTTCTAACTTCATTACTTCTAACTTCCAACTTCATCACTTCTATCTTCTAACTTCATTACTTCTAACTACATTCACTTCTAACTTCATTACTTCTAACTTCAAACTTCCTTACTTCTAAGTTCATTACTTCTAACTTCATTACTTCTAACTTCCAACTTCCTTACTTCTAACTAGTAATGAAGTTAGAAGTTAGAAGTGAATGTAGTTAGAAGTAATGAAGTTAGAAGTTAGAAGTGATGAAGTTAGAAGTTTGGAAGTTAGAAGTAATGAAGTTAGAAGTATGGAAGTTAGAAGTATTGAAGTTAGAAGTAAGGAAGTTGGAAGTTAGAAGTGAATGTAGTTAGAAGTAATGAAGTTAGAAGTGATGAAGTTAGAAGTAATGAAGTTGGAAGTTAGAAGAAGAAATGAAGTTAGAAGTAATGAAGTTAGAAGTGATGAAGTTAGAAGTAATGAAGTTAGAAGTAATGAAGTTGGAAGTTAGAAGTAATGAAGTTAGAAGTGAATGTAGTTAGAAGTAATGAAGTTAGAAGTGATGAAGTTAGAAGTAATGAAGTTAGAAGTTTGGAAGTTAGAAGTAATGAAGTTAGAAGTATGGGAGTTAGAAGTATTGAAGTAAGAAGTCCCTCCAGGGCTTCCATAGGAAGATCTTTTTTTTTAAGTTTTGACATTGTGCCTTCTTTCTGAATCCACAGCAACAACAGTTCTACATGGATTTTAATTATTTAAACAAATTTGGAAGAAGACCATCGGTTCTTTAGCTAAGGAACATTCCTGTGAAATTGTTTTGAAATTGTACTATTGTTAGTAGGAAAATGTGAACAGGATGGACTGACGAACATAGCTCACCACGCACTTCATGTTAAGGTGAGCTCATAATGAAAAATATTCTCCATTCCCTGAGGTCATCTTTATCAGCGGATCGGATCAATTGAACGATCTTGGTAGAGGGTAAACCAAGGAATAGTTTGTGCCATTTTCTTTTTCAAATTGGGCAATAAGAAAATTAAAATTTTTACAATGTACATACATATAAGTTGGCCATGTATTTTTCAACGCATCACTCTCGGTACAAATGTAGATGGTAAGAAAAGGTATATTTTTGAAATAATTATTTGGAAATCGGGCATGTTCTTTTGAAGTTTTAAGTCTATGTAACCTAAATGTGCAATGGACCGTAACAATTTGAACATATTTGAAAGAGGACCATCCTGCCGAGTTTTGTCAAAATCCGAACAGCAGTTTAGGAGCTGTCTTTTAAATAAAATACTGACATCGTCCGCATAGGCTGCGGTTTCGATACCTGGCCATACCAAAGACTTAAAATGGTGGTAATGTTTTCCCTCAATGGACATGTAGTACTGGTTTCTTACCCAGAAATTACCGGAATATATATGTAAATCCTGTATCGGATGAAGAACAATTATGTTGTTTAAAATAAATATACAGCGTTTAAAATCTATAGTTGTATACATGTTCTTGGGAATACGCCGTGACCGGATGGTAAGATCCGACCTTTTTTTGATAAAACGGACCCCGGGTTCCATTCCCAGTCGGGATGGTCATGGTGAAGTGCCCTTAGGCAAGGCACATGACCTAGCTGAGTTTTGGTTTGCTTAAACAGGGATGTTGAAGAGGTGACGAACTTTTGTAAATAAGATAGGAAAACATGATGATTATTTTTCCCTTTTGCAACACTGTTTTCAACTTAATTGACTCATTTATAAAGAGTATCCATGTTTTGACCGAACTATTAGTATAGTCGTCTGCTGCCGATGTATTTGTGGGAATGGATAAAACATTACTGAATAGAAACAGCATTTTGTTAATAGGCAATACGCAGAATTATACCTGTAGATAAGTGGTATATTTAATGTTCGTTATTTGCCTTCCGAACTCATTGTGTTTAATTGAGTAATATTGTAACTGTAATTGATTGGGGTTTTACGTAATTTTCAGCAATTTTCCATATCACAGCAGCCGGTTTGCCTACCCACGTGTTTCCTTCCTTTCTCACGCCATTACCCTTCACAAAAGTATTTCCAAGAAACTGGCGGATTTTCCACATAGGCGGTTAGCGAAATTCATGTGTCGCATTGACTTTGTCAAACGTCGCAAAAAATGTTGGCCGAGCTGTGGGTCGACTTTTATCAATCGTCAAAAAGAATGTTGCCCAAGCTGGGGTTCGAGCTCACAACCCCTGGGTTGAAAGCCCGCATCTCTACCGACTGAGCTACTGGACCCGGCTACACGAGGCTGACGCTCAACCTCTTCAACACTGTCTTCCACTAGGGATCTGATTTAATTGAGTTATAAGAAAGATGTGTTTGGGACAAAGACATTTGTACTCCTCCGTACCAAGGATCTGGAAAGTGCTCTTCCCTCCATCAATAGTGTTGTGTGAAAAATATGGGTCCACATTACACCAATATTAGTTGGACATGCATAATTAATTCAACCCTTTCCCACCTGTATACGCATTTTAATGCATTTGCAGCAGACGACTTTCGAAAATATTTTGGAAAAACTAGAAAATTATCATAATTAGCAATTTCTCAGATTGTCACAATGTTTTCAACTGTGTTCAATAATTACACTGATTTTTGGTGACTTTACATAAAATCTTATGAAGACCACCTTTTCCATAGCTTCAGATTTGTTATTTGTGTGGAAGGGTTAACCCTTTCCCTCATAGGACAATTCTGCAGCAGACAACTTTGAACATATTTTGTCAAACAAGAGGGTCATGATGGCCTTGATCGCTTTATTTATTTTCACTTTAGCCATATAAGCCCCCGCCCCCTGGCGGCCAGGTTTTTCGGCCAATCAACATGGCTTGAAGGAATCTGATAGAGGGTCACCTTAGGAACCTTTCTACAAAATTATTTGAATAATCGTCCTGTAGCAGCTATGTTTTTCAACCATTCAACATGGCTTGAAGGAATCTGATAGTGGGTCACTTAAGGAACATTTCTACAAAATTAGTCGAGTCCCGGTAGCTCAGTCGGTAACGACGCAGGCTGTCAATCCAGGAGTTGTGAGTTTGAATCCCGGCTCGGCCAACTTTCTTTCCGACATTTGACAAAAGTCATTGCGACATGCATCATTTGTCTTCCACCAATGGGCTAATGGAAAAGCAGCCAGTTGCTTGGGAAGATTGTTGTGTGGAGTACTGGTGTGAGAAAACCAGGAAACACATGAGAAGGTGAACTGGCCGCCGTGATATGACTTGAGAAATTGTTAAAAACGGTGTTAAACTCCAATCAATCAATCAATCAATTCTACAAAATTATTTGAAAATCGGCCAGATACTTTTGGAGTAGAAGATTTTTTAAGTTTCCACTTTAGCCTGTAAGGCAAAATAGCCCGACCCCTGGCGGCCATGTTTTTCAACCAATCATCATGGCTTGAAGGAATCTGATAATGGGTCACTTAAGGAACATTTCTACAAAATTATTTGAAAATCAACCTGACACTTTCGGAGGAGAAGATTTTTTAAGTTTTCACTAAAGCCATATTTAAGGCAAAATAGCACTGGCCAACCAGTTTGGGAGAAGAAGAATTTTAAAGTTTTTTTCGTTTCGTTATATGGAAACCAGAATTCTGCATGGATCCCAAAAATTGGAATTCTGGTGAGGTCATTGAGAGGAAGCTTTCTGTGATGTTTCATCCCAATTGACCCACTGGTTACTGAGGAGAAGATGTCGACGGACGATCACACTACGCACGCCGGACAAAAGGCGATCACAAGAACTCACCTTGAGCACTTCATGCGCAGGTGAGCTAAAAATAGAAAATCTCTATAATTGAATGGATAACCTATGGCTAAAAGTAGAAAACACTGTGGCAATTTGAGAAATTTACTAGTTTAAGCAATTTCTTCTTTTGTCACTGTTTTTTTCAAAAAGCTGTCTGCTGCAGAGGCGTCAGAAGGCGTTTATATGAGGGAAAGGGTTAAGCGTGTAAAACATTTCACTTTTCCTATGATGCCATTGTAAATTCTTCAAAAATCCAAATTGTCACAAAATATTATTTCAGGTATATCACAGCGATAGTTCACTTATTCATGATTCCTGGGTAAACAAACCAGTACTAGGCTAGGAAATTTGCCTTGCCAAAGGGCACTTCACCATGACTGCCACGCGACTGAGTCACACAATATACCTGTCAACAAAACTTCTTAAGCATTTCCGTCATGTAGACATACTTTGACAAGAAATTTCATCTTTTGCCAAATAGTTTGTTATTCTAATTAAACTTTCATTTCTAGACATTTTCCATACCTTTGCATATATGTCTTCAAAGTCATCTGCACCAGGTGTGTTGTATGTATGGTTAAAGATGGACTGCCAAACCAGTATTTTAGTTGTAATTATGTTTTAGACTTTATTCACATAAACATTCTGACAAAGATGATCAAGCTAGTTAAAGGGTCCGTATTCACTACCACTTTTGCATTCTAAATTTCAAAGTGATTTGAATTTGTAAGCCAATTTAAATTGGTTTAAATAATATTTAATACATAATCACATTACACATTCCATCTAAATATTAAAACATATGACATACAAACAGGGGTAGAGCAGAAAGCATTATGCTTTCTTAAACAAGAGTCTTTGAAAGAACACATGTTAATGTAAATAATTAATGAATTGGAAGTAATTCCCATGGCAAACTATTTCCTTGTGTTTTGCATAAGAAAAGTCCAGAAACAAAATAAAATTGAAAATGTTTAGAATTTCTATTACCTTTTAATATATTTAGAATATTGATTTATCTTTTTTTTTGATAAAAACAAATAAGAAGAGGATTGCTTACGACTTGTTGTAAGTTTGTTTCACCGGAAGCAGAAAGTATGTTACTTCATGAGTTTAGAAGAAAGATATTTAGACTGGTTGGTGAAAACATTAACACATTAAAGTAAAAGTTATTAGATACATTGTGCAAACCTCTCAGACATATGATACATCTATTTTGATCATTTATTTGAATTGCTCTATAACCATGTATTAACCCTTTCCCACATGTAGACGCTTTTGAAAATATCATAATGATCAATTTTCCCTTTGGCCACAATGAGTTCAGCTATATCTAATAATTAAACTCTCATATTTGAAGATTTGTCACATTAATGCCAAGACGTTTCCAAAGTCCTCTGCTGCAGATCTGTCATTCGAGGGAAAGGGTTAACTGTAACTCAAATAATCCCCCACAACTTCAGACTGAGAAATATCTCATTTTTCGCTGTAACGATTTCTGTGTGTTTCACGTTCCGTTGAACATTTGAGCGTATCTTACCACTAGCAACGATTTTATGGGCTAACTAAATCTTATAACCACCATTTTTAATGAAGTGAAGAACTTCAGGGCCATCTTTCAAATCGTTCAATGTTTATAGAACAATACATAAATTGAGCTGAATTTCACCAATCAAAGTGTAATTACTCCCGAGTATTAAGGACAATTATCAGACTTGGTATGGCCATTAAAAACTGTGAAGAGTTGACTCCCTGTAAAGTGTTGTTTGGTTTCTGAATATGAGTTTCCATGGTGATATAAATAATTGATGACACTATCTTGCTGCCCCGCCTGCTCCTGCCCCTCCTTGCTGCGGGTCGAGTGAATTCATTATAAATACCATAATGAAAAATGGAACTATATACATCCACTGAAATAAATAAGAAAATAGAGATGTTTATTTATTTATTTATTGGGGTTTTACGCCACTTTCGACATTATTTCAGTCATATCACGGCGACAGTTCACTTATTCATGATCCCTGGGTAAAAAAATCAATACTAGGCTAGAAAATGAAAGCAGAGATGTATGTAAAGATTACCATGTTTTACCCCTGCCCTGATACAAGCAACTTTTGATTCCTTAGCAGCTGATTTCAGATTATTTTTTTAACTCTGCAGCAGACAACTTTTGTTATAACTGTGAGACAATTAACACAAGCAATTTAACCCTTTCCCTCAATGTATCCAATGCTGCATTGACAGTAACAGTACCAATTGTCTAGATGTTACAATTTTTTTCTTAACATTAAAATATCATATTGGCTTAACATTTTATATTTCACCAAACTGCATCATTCATTTCCACAAACATTTGTTGTTTTACAATGTTGGGGTAGATTTACTTTTATAGTAAACATGGAGTAAATGAAACGTTTTGCTATCTTTTAACTTTATAATATCACTTCTCATGTCCAGAATTGATTTTCTTCAGTGTCTTTTCAGTTTGGTGTTCTGGAGTGTTTAGAGTTTTATGCCATTTTTAACCTTTCCAAAATACAGCAAATCTACAGCAGAATAATTTGAAATCATCTTGGCAAAAATATGAAAAATCTATGTTGAAGAATGTATAATAATTGAAAAGATTTGGAAAATGTTGTTACGAAAGGATAATTTGTTTGTTTTGAGAGATTTTTGGTTTGTCACAATGTTTTCAAAAATTGCTGCTGCAAAGGCGCCAAAAAGGGTCCACTTGAGGGAAAAGGTTAAACACTTATTTATATTGAAAGCTGGCACGGCATGAGTTTTGCTAAATGCTTTTTGCATTATGCCAAATTCTTTTTGCTAAATGTGTTTTGCGTTGAGAAATGTTTTTTTTTATATGCTATATGTTTTATGTGGAATGCTATATGGGAAATGCCTATTTCCAGTTCAGGGACTACCGGTATATGAAAAGCTTTGAAGGTTTGATAATATATTACTTCCAAAAAGATTACAATAGTAAAGAAATAAAAGCAACTACTGGAAGATTCATCTAGTTTGGAAAAGGTGGAAAAAGCATTTTGAAATTGTGCATTTTCCATTTCGCAAAGTTGCGCTGGCTTTCCATATATTTATGATCTCTCAACAACTACCCAGTACTAGGCCAGGAAATTAGTCTGATCCCAATGACACGGCAGCATGAAAGCCATGAGCATATAGAACATTTCCTCCTTATCAAGTTGTCTGTGTAGCTGATTTGGATGTTCTTTGGTGGCCAAGTCTCAAAGGTCAATTCATATGTGACCTGGACCCAACTCCATCAACAATACTTAGTGCTCAGTAATACTTGAAATTTTAAATAAGGATACTTAAAATCTTAATATTAAAGGTAGAAACTCGATCCACCATTCATGTTTAACAAATTGTTTAAATTATTGTCTAGAAACACATTCCAACATTCATGTAAAAGTAAACTGGTTAAATTAGTTAAATAAATTGTTTTATATTACTGACTATCAATACTTGTTTAGAAGAAAAAAAAATCCCCTTTTTTTTAAAAGGGAAACAAAACTTATTAAATGCGCTCTTAAGTATTTAAGTATTACTAAGCACTAAGTAATGTTTGTGGAATTGGAGCTTGGCCCATTCAATGGAATCATGTCAAGAACCACTTACATATTTACTGAAGAAAGATCTATTATCTGCTTGAGCCCCTTTCGTCTTTTCATTGTCTTCTTTCTTTATCTTATCTATATAATTCTGTGTATCTGGGCTAAAAAAGGAGAATTTCAGAGTTATGGATAAATCTTTCCAACATACAGATGCTTTCTGACACCTCTGCAGCATACGACTTTTGAAAACAGGACATCAGTGAATTGCTTAATCATAACCCACATGCAGATGCATTTGACACCTTAGCAGCAGATCTTGCATACATGTCTGGATTATTTTTTAGGACAATGAAGATAAATAAGTTGTAATTGAAAGATTCTTCTTATCACAGGTGGACATAATTAGTCAGACTAGATGCTTCTTTATCTGAACTTGAGATTAATTGGTCGGTGTTAAACACCGTTTTCAATCATATCACGGCAGCCAGTTCACCTTACATGTGCTTCCTAGATTTTTCGCACCAGTACTCAAGACAACAATCTTTCAAGGTAACTGGCTACCTCCCCACATACTCTAGATATCCCAAATAAATCCCATTAAGAGAATCAATGACGCTAGTCACGAAATGTATTTTTGTCAATAAGCAGAACAAATGAATTGCCAGGCCAGGGATCAAACTCATGACCCGTAGATCCAATGGATTGATAGCCCTTGTCCCTACCAACTGAGCTATAATGACTCAGTCTACATGGTGGAAAGCATTAACTTACATTGGTCCAGAGACAGTCACAGAAATATCCACTTTTGTATTCCAGTCACTAAGATTAGAGGCGGGCACTTGTATCCCAGAGCAGTAGGTCCCTGCCGTCATTGAAATGCCCAACACTTCTCCCGATTGGTCCACAGACATGATCAGGTTGTCATTTAATGAAGACTCGTAGAGAGAACACTGTGGAAATAGAAGTTGTTTCATTTTATCTAATTAGGGTTTCATGCCATTTTCAACAACAGTATTTCAGTTCTATTACCTCAATTGTACATTCATAAATTATGCATGGGTGAATAACCAGGATGTGACTCGGAAATTTGCCTTGCCAAACAGTATCCCATCACGACATCATGAGCACGGATCAAATTTGGAATAGTTGATTCCTAATTGATAAAATCAACGAAGCTGCCATGGCAGGATCCTTGATATAGCTGAACCACCTCAGACAAACTGGAAGACTTATTGCATCTCCTAGAGTCAAATGATGAAGTGAGTGGGACCATGAAAGCAGATATTTTCGTTAAACTATTTTTCTGAATTGATTTAGCACATAAGCCCTTTCTGGGAGTGTCAAAATCTCCTTACTTTAATTTCATATTACACAATTAGTTTGGCTTCCAGTCTAACATGTATGCTCAAGTCTTTGTAACAATGCAGAAACGAAACTATGAAAATGATGTCAAATCAGCAGTTTTACAGCCATGTAAGGTGTCCATGATTGATAGAATATTGAACTGCTGTTATTGAGCAGAAATAAAAGTGTGACAGACAGATGGACTGACAGGGCAAACACAATATTTTTAATATAATTACAGCTTGTGTTGAATTTCTAAGAGAGCTAAGTTATCAGATTTAATAAAATCCTTCAGATACACCCAAAGAAAACCCCCCAAAAAAGAGAACATTACTCACAGCTTTGCAGTATGTTGAAACGTATAGAGTTTCCTCCCCTGAATCTTTCACTGGTATCCTGATCCGGTACATACCATCTTCTTGAACCAGATTCTGTATCAAAATTAAAATAATCTTGGTTCAATTACAAAGCATTTCAGTATGCTATAACCTTTAATATATAGCATTTGCTTACCAATATCTTGTTTTGTTTTATTTGGAGTTTACATTGTATGGTGTTTTACGGAGCTTTCCACAATCTTTCAGTTATATCTCGGCGTTTCCTGTGTAAGTTACCAGTACTACTGGTCTATTTATCATGACACCAGTAGTGTCAAGGAGGGCAGCCATTTACTACCATTTTTAGAGTTTTGGTATGACCCTGCTGGGGATTGAACTCTCCGGCACTCAAGGCCGATGCTTTACCAGTACACCACAGAGTTTATATCCTTTTCAACAGAAATAGTTAAATCACAGTGCCAGAATATTTTTCCATGTAGGAAATCATTTTATACATGTAACTTTCCCGAGGGCACTCCATGACTACCACAAGCAGGGATAAAACCTAGCATGTCGGTCTCAAATTCCCTACACAAACTACAGGTCACCGCACATTACGCATTGATCATTGAACTTTTAATATGAGAAGTTTTTGTTTTGTAAAAGTTACTCCTGCAAATTGTTTTTATTTTACAATAAAAAAAATCCTCATCCAAAGCATTATCCCAGTTTGATAGTGTCTTAATCAATCTTCAAAACAATGTGAGAATTAGCACAATCCCCCACCCCCTCGTAGATTGGAACTGGTCATTTGCTTTAAAAGCATCTCTGGAGAATATTGTTAAATCTGGAAAATTTGTAATTCAATTTTGAAACAGAGTTGAAAAGATTGTATCAAGGGAAAAATTGCTCATCATCAGCAATTTCTTCTTTTAACCCTTTTCCTTATATAGACGCTTTCTGACGCCTCTGCAGCAGACGGCTATTTGAAAACATAGTGACAAAAGAAGAAATTGCACAAAATGTGCAATTTTTCCTTTTGACACATTGTTTTCCACTTTAAGTCATAGGTTATCCATTCAATTATAGAGATTTTCTACTTTTTTACAAAATATGTTCAAAGTCGTCTGCTGCAGAATTGTCGTATGAGGGAAAGGGATAAACAATATTTTCAAAAGTCCTCTGCTGCAGAGGCATCTATTATCAATTCCTGTATCAGGGAAAGTGTTACAAATCGTTCGATGACCAATAAATATGTATAAGTGTTTGGTTTCTACCGCCTCTGCAGCAGACGACTTTTGAAAACATTGTAGCAAAAAGAGGAACTGCTCAAGTCAAAACAAACAATTTCTCCTTTTGCCACAATGTTTTCAACTCTATTCAGCAAATAAACTTTCATTCATAGAAAATGTCCATGTTTGTCTGGAATATTTCGAAGTCGTCTGTTGCAGAATTGTTGTATATGGTAAAGGATCAAGTTATATGAGTACCTTTAAAGCTGTCCTGTCATCAGATGATAGGGGTTCAATCTGTGAGAAGATGGCCCTGTTTGATTGTACAGACCGTACAATTACTGTCCCTCTCTTTGTAAATACCGGATCAGGGCCTGTGGGAAAACTAACAATTAAACCCTTTCCCGCAAACAACAAATATGCAGCAAATGTAGTTGCTTTTAACTATTTAGCATTTTGTATTCGATTTGTATGATGTTGAGGCAGCATTGAATATTTTTTCAGCTTTCATAATGGTAAGACCACATTCTTGAGGGCCAATGAGTGAAAGCCATGTCTACTATTTATAAAGTCTTTGGTATGACCTCAACAGGGATCAAGCCCATGACCCAGCACCAGAGGTGCACACTCTACCACTATTATATACCACTGAGGCAGTCATATTGTATTTGAAGTAATTGAGTAAAGCTTTGTAAATTACTGTCACACACAGGTTTGAAGTATAAAAATTGTCTTTCTTAAATTTATATTTATAACATAAACTAGTGTTAATTAATGTTATTCAATTGACCATTTCTCTTATTGACCCTTTCCTGAAAACAGACATTTTCTGAGGCCTCTATAGTAGAGGAATTTTGTAAACATTGTGGCAAAAGGAGAAATTAATCATAGTGATCAATTTCTCCATTTGCCACAATGTGTTCAACTCTATAAAAGTCTATTCAATTATCAAAATAGCATTACAGAAGATTTTTAATGTTTATGACTAAAGAAGTCTGCTACAGATTTTTTGAATGTGGGAAAGGGTAAGATGAAACAATTCAAAACTTACTAATACCTGTTAGTCGGGGGTGTTAGGGCATTAAAGGGGCTGTTTGGTTCAGATTCTTCCAAAAGCACCAAATTTGGCCTGAAAGTCGCCCATGCCATACTTGTTACATTTGTGATGGGCGCCAAGAGTGGTGCCCCCTGGGGCCACCATATTGGCAAAATCCAAAATGGCCGCCATCCGGGTTCGCAGGTAAAAAACTAAAAGGGCTAGAATCATGAATGATACCACATTTTAGGGTTTTTCGGGGTCGGGAAATCCGATAAAGATGTTATTTCAATGATTTTTGAGGTCAAGTGTACCCCTCATCAATACTGTAAAGGTAACTGTGGGGGTTAACCCGGTGTTTTGGTGACTGATTGTCATCCCCAAAAATCCTTTCCTAATATTAACTTTATGTTGCACAAGTTTGACATATCTCCATATCACAGAAAGAACCGTAAATGTGTGTGTAAAAATTGACATTATTTAAATGCTTTACCAGATTTGCAGGTTACGTCCTTCTTGCATATTTCGGAGCTGATACAAAATTTGCGACTCAGCCTGCTATCCTATCGCCATGAGACAAGATGACAAATGGAAATTCATTGCGATGACGACCCTACGCAATTATAATGGACTAGTAGTACATTGTTGTGTCAAGTGTCAAGCACATATATTCTACCACAATTATGAATTGGGAACTCTGCTGTCTTTGTCAAACGGACAAACCCGAGGAAGCCCTGCAAACGCCTAAGAAAGAGGGACTTGTATCCCTTGAGATAGATCTCAAAGACTTCATTGCTATAAATGCCAATGATCTTCCACTGGTATTAATGTCACAATTAGTCAGCTGAATGATGGCTCAGGCATTGCAGCAACTCTTAAATCGCATAAGGCTATGTATCACAAAATATGCAGGAGTTATTGTAGTAGTTCACATGTCAAACGGGCGAGAGGGAAGCTACACAAGATGGCGCTCAGAATAGTCCCAAAAAATTCAGGAGGTCATCTGGGGAAACTCATCCTCCGGCCAATATCAAGTGTTGCATAATCTGTGAATGTGTGGATCAGTCTTACCTCCACAAGGTAGTAACAAATGTAGTAGATGCCAATCTCAAGAGTTGGGCGAAGACCAACAACAACTTTTATTTACTTGGCAGACTGGTTGCCATAGCATCTGATGCACATGCGGCTGATGCCTATTATCACCATTACTAGTATGTGCGTTTGCAAGACTCCGCTGCCGCTACTGAGCGAAGCGATTTGGTGTGTCCAACACCTCCGTCTTTCGATACAATCATCTGCACTCAAATTATAGCCCTGATCGAACATTCAGACACAACTTCATTTAAGATCTTAGAGCTACGCGAGATGTATCAAAAGCTTATGAGTGATCAAGGTCGCCTATGCCGAGATAAAAAGGAGCCGCACTCATCTCGTTTCAGGGATCACCTTCTCAACTTCCTTCCTTAATGTGCTGAGTTTTCAAAGGGGAATAAAGGCAGGAAAGATATTTACATATCTCACAAATTGAAGGTGGCTGATAAGCATGCTAGGACATATAGGTCACAAAATGGTCAAGAGGACGCACTTATATTCATGCGGACTGCCGTGATGTCTACAGAGTCAAGACACATTCGACGGCTTCTTCCCCCCTAACTGCCTGACGGCTTCAGTAAATGAGGAGTTTCTTCAACATAGTGCTCCGGGGTCCATCAGCTCTTCATGGACCTGAGAAGATCGGTGGCGATGCCAATCTGTATGCAAGGGAGAAGATCGCATGTAACATCTCACAACTGCTTATCTATAATACAAATAAGGGTACGCACCATGCAGTAAAGACAGCTGCAGTATGCCACAACAAGGAGCGAGAAACCCCCTTCCCTCTGTATCATGGCCTCAAGCTGCATGGACACGGACGGGACAAAAACAGATTAAGCTTGACCACGAACAGTATCGTACAATCGAGTCATGGAAGTTAAGAGAGGTATTGCGCGTGCGGTGTGTGCTCAGCATGCTCAGGATGGGGTAGTGCTACCAACCAACAGCCATCTCAAGGTCTTCACCACCCATGACATGGATAATATAGATAGCAAGGCTCAGGCCAACTTCTCACATGATGAGTTCCAAGGATATGCCCTGAGCGTGACAAACCATCTCTCTCACGGGAATCTTGGAGTGAGCAGGCTACCATCAAGCTTGACACCTCCGACACGTCAACTCCAAAGCTACCAGATGCTTACATAATCCAACCCCCAGTCAAACTCACTCAAACAGATGTCTTTGCACCCAGACTCGGCAATAGCAAAGTCAGACCACCCCTTGATGTGCGAGATGCAAATGTCAAGGATGCGGCGTGGATGGCACATGTCAGCAGGGTACTGAAGCACTGGCAGAGGATATGGGGTTACAACTCGATGCTAGCAAGCGACGATTCGGTGAAGCCCCCTGTCGAGATCGGGGTTTACCCCCTATTCCCATACAATGAAGCACGCGATGGAGTTGACGATGCAGGCAACTGAGTTCGTCAACCCAGGCCAGATCAGCGTTCTTGGTGCAGATCAGCCACTGTATGCTCTCATTAAACTTATTCAATGACAATACCCTGGCACTTTGGGAGAAGACAAGCTGGTAGCTATGATGGGTGCGCTGCACATTGGAGACAAAGTGCATCTAATGGTAGGGAAGCTGCTGCTTGACACTGGGTGGGCCACCGTACTTTCTCAGGCTGATGTCCTGTCATTTGGTTGTGCACAGTCTGCACTCAACACGCATCACATGAAGCGCACAAGGTACGCCCATCAAGTTTTTCTCATGTCCCTTTACCTGTTAAAGCAGACCGCCTACTCGGAGTATTGTCAGAATGTAATGGGACCACCTGAATCATTCGATATGAAGAACTATGCGACTGGTTTCACGCAATGGACCACACAAACTATGCGCGTTGGCTGCCGATACATGTACGCGACGTGGTTGAGCTAGCCAATAAACACCCTCAAGTACATGCTGAATTCCTGAAGGACAATTTTGTTGTGCAGAAATCAGCTAGAAAGTTTAGCCTCATGGCCAAGGACCAAGCCTTTAGTGTCATGTGCCATTCTTTTGCACTGTAGCTGCCTCAAGGCATGCACAGGAAGTTGCAAATGCAACCGAGCCGGTGTCCGATGCATTGCCCTCTGCAAATGCGAAGGCTAGTGTGTTAATAACGGTGGTGATAACCAGTAGTGCTAAAATCTTAGAGTGCAATCCAGAACATATATATATTAATAACTATTAATCCAAATAATTTTAATCAAAATTGCTCCTGAATAATCTTTATTGATTTTTTAGTGGCCTTGAAGGGTAAACTTGACCTCAGATCATTGAAATAACATCTTAATCGGATTCCCCGACCCCGAAAACCCCTAAAATGTTGTATCATTTATGATTCTAGCCCTTTTAGTTTCTTAACTGAGATTGACATATAACCCGGATGGCGGCCATTTTGGATTTTGCCAATATGGCGGTCTCATGGGGCGCCCTTCTTGGCGCCCATCAAAAATTGAAAATGTATGGCATGAGCGACCTCTGGGCCAAATTTGGTGCTTTTGGAAGAATCTGAACCAAAATATCCCTAACACCCCTGACTATGTGTACCTGAGTACAAATAGACCAATAAGTAAAATGAAATTCTATTATAATAAATTAACTTTTATTGTAAAAAAGCATATTTATTGTTGAGTAGTCTTCAAGTACTCAAAATATCAAAGAATTAATTCAACAAGCATGCTTTGTAATGACAAAAATAATGATCATTGGCCTCTATTTACCTTTATCAAAGGAATGTTCCAATGTTAAAGTTCTGGATCCTTCAAACTCATCGTCAAACTATAAAGACAGAATAAAACAAACAAACTTTAAAGTATATGCTCTATTCTTCATGCTGAAATCTGGAACCATGGGTGGCGCGAGTATAAATAAGATCTAATTTCTCTCTTAAGCATAGATCTATAAAGAAAAATATTCAAAAATCCTGAACTGCGACGTTTCTTGTATCTCCTGAATGTAAAAAAAACGTCTATAGATTTACACTTGGAAGTTTTCATAAATAACTTACATCAACTTGGCAGAGTCTGGTATCTTGTGTAATGGGATAATGGAAAGTTGTAAACAAGTATAATTGGTTTGTTTAGGTGACGTTAGATGTTGCTGGATACAGCAGGCTGTACTTATTTAACCCTTTCCAATTCTGCAGCAGACGACTTTGAACATATTTGGTAAAAAAATAGAAAATCTCTATAATTGACTAAAAGTGGAAAACATTGTGGCAAAAGGAGAAATTGCACGTTTTGTGCAATTTCTTCTTTTGTCCCCATGTTTTCAAATAGCCGTCTGCTGCAGAAGCATCAGAAAGCTCCGATTCTCGTTTGCACCCCGAATCATTTCACTCTGATTCCCATTCGCCTCAACCCCGCTTGGGTTGGACTGGCTGTGAGTTGTCACTATGAAAACACAGATCTGTCATTGTGGCTTGTCAGATTCAGACTTATTTGACAAATAATGCGCCTCCGTTTATTTCTCTTATAAAAAACTTTTTAATACGGGTATGTTTCCCGTCAATAGGTAATGTGTATGATTTTTTCAAAACTTTGCTATACCGTCTTTCCAAAAATTGTGTCCAGAGTGGATTTTTCGATGCAGTCACGATTCTGCTACTTTTGATTGGATGAAAAGAAAATATGGATACAAAAAAAACTTCTAGAGGAAATAGTTAAATATGATAACACGTACTCGATAAAGGAACGAGCACAAGTAATTTTATGTGTGATAATTTGCGTTTAATAACACTCGTCGTCTATTTCTAAAACAAGTTCAAATAAAAACTCACAAGGGTTTTTTGACTTTCCGGAAGTTACAAATCCAAATTCCTGTAATATGACGTCATTCTATTAACGTAACGCAAATGATGAATAAATAACCAAAAGGAAAACGACAGAAATGATAGGAAAGGTTAGTTTGACTTGTCACAAATGTAGTTCCATAAATTATGGAATCGTTTCATTTGAAGTACTTTATGAAGGGCAAGTTGATTATTTTTTGTACCCGTCATCATAATTTCATGGATTTAAAATCTTGGCTTCCTTTTAAAGTTAAATATATGCTTAACCTGATGATGATTTTTATGTTCGTTGCTTAGGTCGGTAGGACTCGTAAATAACTGATCATGCTGCAAGCAAGGGGCTTACTGCAGTTTACGGGGAATCATTTACAGATCACAAAAGTTAATAGATGTTCAGGTCTGCGCTGTCGTTCGCCACTTTCGCCAAATGCGAAGATTATTTTAAAGTGGCAAAGTTATTTCATGAGTGGCGAATGTAAGTGGCGAAAGGTTTTTATCATCAACATTACCTGTTTTGGATATCAGTTTACGACATACAGTGACTGTTTCCGTTAATCTAAGATAATGCATCGCCATTTGATTCAATGTCGGGAACCAGTGACCACTTTGGTAAACAACATTTTTACAACACCCGTTTTTATCATTTTGACAGCTTGTGTATTTCACACTTGTTTTATTGTTGTGAAGTGTTAATTCAGCCTTTTAATTTTGACTATTGAATATTGATATTGATACATTAAATGCCGTACATATGATAATTGGCAATTATAGATGCAATAAATATATCGGCACGCTTTTTGAAGCAGGTTTCGACGATCGACGTAGGCCTTTCATGATTTAATGACAATGTAAGTTTATCATTTTCGATTGGAAAAAATCTATTTAATTATGGGCGACATATATTATACAAACAATTAGTGGACCCATTGATGAGATTGCATATAAATATTTCTTCTCCTCTCCGTTTATCCCTGAAATTAAAGAAAAGTGGCGAACAAATGGCTAAAATATTTGTCAAAAGTGGCGAAAATGAGTGGCTCCTAAAAAGTAAAAGTTGCTCCTAAAATTTAAAAGTGGTTTATTTCAATGTGGCGAAAGTGGAGGTGAAAGAAAAATTTAACCCAGAGATGTTTACCCGAAATAGGTAGCACCTAGATACTCATATTAATTTTTAATAAATAATTATTATTTATACAGCCAAAAGGTATATATGTATTGTGTTAGATGTTAAAGATGCTAAATATCAAAGGCAATAAATGATAAGCCAAAACTGTCAAACCGTTTATAATGGTTACCATAGTTGACACCTCTTTATAAATGTTAATTTTTTTTTAATTATTTATATATTTAAACCGTTTCATACCAATAACAAATTTAATTTGGGTAATTATACTTTTAATAATAAAGAAAAAATATGATTATATATACCAGGTCGAAACAACTCACTTTTCAGCGCGAATGGACCAGGAGCAAAAAGACTCAGAGCAAACAGGTGACAAGGGCGAACTTTAGTATGACTTTTCGAAGGTTGCATGTTAGAACCATAATGTGGTGTGGAAGGGTTAATCTTACATTAACAGAGGAATTACATTCAACACGTATAATGTCTAAATGTCAAATTAATTTAATTTTCCATTTCGACATTTTGAGTTTTGACTCCTGTCCTGATCTGATCCGTTTTATCAATTCAATATTTTAGTTATTTTGACCTTCATCCGAACTTTAAAAGTGCCTTGACAGCTACCACAATATCTTGACAAGTTTTAAAGTATTAGTTCTTAGGCGGTTCTCAGGATTCGTAGCCTTTTTATGGTCTCTGTGACAGCTGAGCAAACCAATAACCCCTGACTGGAGTCTTGAGAATAACAGACATATTTATTTCCGGATTATACCCCTGGCGTGTGTGAGGATTTCTCCAATCCGATTTCAATACAAATGTATGGTATTAAAAGTTACTTACTCCAGAAACGACCACAAAACATGCCAAACACAAAAGTACTATCTTCGTGCTCACGGGCGCAGCCATGTTGCTTATCCGAAAATAAATTAATCTAGCTCTGTATGGCAGACAACCAATAAACTACCTCGATATAAAATTAGTATTCTAATTACCAATCAAAAGCCATGTACTAAAATTAATCGGGCTTAGGATCCAAGATGGAAGGCTTCCTGCTGAAAATCGGATTTGGAATGTCGAATTTTGTATAAAATCTCAGCAGCATGCTCTTT
Organism: Serripes groenlandicus; assembly: GCA_031761405.1. Taxonomy (NCBI): domain Eukaryota; kingdom Metazoa; phylum Mollusca; class Bivalvia; order Cardiida; family Cardiidae; genus Serripes; species Serripes groenlandicus. The sequence continues at coordinate 217,130,059 of JASEVX010000001.1, forward strand.
CTACACCACCTGTTCACCATGACGCTTATTTTAGATACAGACGATCATCTAGATGACGATGTCACCCTATATTCTATTCTCTACACGAGTGTCACGCTTGTTTTTGCTATGGCCGTTATGTCAAAATTTCTCACAAATGAATTTCGTTTTGGATTTAGGTCCGTTTTAAGTTTAGCTGTGTTATTTCTTGGAGAACCTTTGTGTCAATTCATGGTGAAAGGTCCATTTGGTGTTTGTTGTTTTGCATTTGGATGCCTTCTGGTTTATTCAATATTGCCAGCAAGCCACCTTCCTGTTGGAAATAAAGCAGTCTTTATTACAGGTTAGTCAAAATGATAATATGAGTATATAGGTGGTACCTATTTCGGGCTGGGACTACTTATACGTATAAGTGGTCCCAGTTTCGGGTCAACATAAATTTATTAACTTTTGTAATCAGTAAGTCAGTCTCTGTGAATTGCTGTTAGCCCATTGCAGCACTATCAGTGATTTGATTAATATGAGTATAGGTGCTAACTATTTCGGGTAAACATTTATTAACTTTTGTGATCAGTAAATAATTCCCTGTGAACTGCTGTTAGCCCCTTGCTTGCAGCACGATCAGTTATTTACATCAATTACGAGTCCTACCGACCTAAGCAAATAAAATAAAAATCATCATATAATTAACTTTAAAATATGGTCAGGTACAACAAATAATCAACTTGCCCTTCTTCAAGTTCTTCAAATGAAACGATTCCATAATTTACGGAACTACATTTGTGACAAGTCAAACAAACCTTTCCTATAATTTCTGGCATTTTCCTTTTGGTTATTTATTCATCATTTGCGTTACGCTTATAAAATGACGTCATATTACAGGAATTTTTATTTATAACTTCCGGAAAGTCAAAAAACCCTTATGAGTTTGTATTTGAACTCGTTTTAGAAATAGACCACAAGTGTTATTAAACGGAAATGATCACACATGAAATTACTTGTGCTCGTTCCTTTATCGAGTACGTATTATCATATTTAAATATTTCCTCTAGAATTTTTTTTGTTTCGATATTTTCTTTTAATCCAATCAAAACGTAGCAGAATCGTGACTGCATCGAAAAATTCACTCTAGACACAATTTTTGGAAAGACGGTATAGCAAAGTTTTGCAAAGTTAATACACATTACCTATTGATGGGAAACATCGCCAGCTTTGCCGTCGATTTGTTTACCCGTATAAGTTATTTAAGAGTCCTACCGTCCTAAGCAAATCAACTAAAAGTCATCATTTGGTTAAGTAAATATTCAACTTTAAAATATGTAAAAATATTTAAATCCATGAATATTTTTTTGATTTACAGAATAATACGAAATAATACCGGATAAAACATAAAATGCAGAATAATACATTTAATTTGCTATAAATTCTCACAGTCGTTTTCCATTAGGTAATATATATATATATATATATATATATATGAAACCTTTTATTGACATATTGTGGTCTCAAAATTTCGGTTTAATATATTTTGGAGTGACCTCCCTTGATACGGTATTGATTGCGTCCTTTGTTATATATATCGGTTCATCAAGTAATCTTTAGATGCAGTTATATCATATGAAAAAGGTCTACTTTGAAACCATATCACAAAATATATACAGAAATTGATGTAGACTACATACACCAAATCAGTAGCAGACGACTTTGTAAACATATTGGGAAAACATGAAAAGTCTCTATAAATGAGAGTGCAATTATCAAATAGTGTTCAAAATATTGTGGCAAAAATAAGAAATTGCTCATTATGAGCATCTGCATCTGGGAAAGGGTTAAGGGAATATTTGTTGGGCTTTGATGTAAATTCACCACTGTGGTAGGTAGGTCGGTTCGGTTATTTGTCGAATTAGCATGTAGAAGCAAACAACACATTTGCATTAATTTACGCATAATATATACTACATAAACGCACCAACATACTTTAAATTTTTAATATACGGTGTTAATGATGAGACCAGGGTATTTTTGCATCGGAATTAAACAAAGGGAAACAATCCATACATTCTCAAGGGAGGTCACTCCAAAATAAACGAAACAGACATTTAGAGACTACCATATATATGCCTGTAACAAGATTTTTATGTCAAATTCATATATATTTCACCTAAATGTACACGAATATGAATATTATTTGCAAAGTATATGTATTATTCTGTAGTTTTGTCAAATTATTTCGGTATTATTCTTTTTTTTTTTTTTTTTTCCATTTAAGCATTATATTTTTCGTTGATAGTCAAATTTTATTTTTTGACTCTTGGTACTCTTTAAATTTGTTGAAGAAAAAATATCACAGATACCATGAGGGCTAAAGTTTTCCAATATGGTTACAGTCAAAAGTTAATGAATCTATTTGAGCTTTTTTTCTTGGTATATATATGATAGCCGCATGAAGTGTTACACTTACATGACTATCTCTATTTTTATACAGCGTGACAGTGACGCCCATCAGTAGATGGCCCGTATCATAGGTATACTGCTCCGAGTGCTCTTCTCCCAAAAATCTCTTATTATTATCCAACCAAACCCTTAGATGATGTGGGTACTAAAAAAACGTCTTGTTGGGATGATTTTTTTGAATACCCAGCAGATAGGCAAGAGGGTCAAATAATGATTTTCAAACAAGCAAAATGCCCCTTATCTAGAGCTCTGAATATTATGGGAACACCTGTGGTGGGTTGGTTGCACCCACATATTGTTCTCTAGCTAGCTATTATAACAGGGACGTAGATAAGATCTTATCTTAGTCTCTGATTTAAAGCCAAACAGTTTTCATCTGATCTTTACCAAACTTGTTGGAACACATGTCACTAATGCACCTATCAATATTTTGCCGGGGGGGCAGACCCAGGGGAATTAGACAAGTTTTCCTTTTTGGGGTCTAATTCCCCACCCTAGAGCCAATAATTTTGTCTAAATCCTAATAGTGGGAGATGCTTTGTGTATTCCGGGTACCGGGATGTAAAATCCGGCCAATGTTTATTTCCCGGGACTCGGAACCATTCGGCATGTCAAATTCCCGCCTGTTGGGAATTGTCTAAAGTCTCGTGTATAGAGATTTTCTATTTTTTGACAATTCTTTTTCAGTCTTCATCTCACTTTCTGTGAATGTTTTTGAGCATAAAACTTTGGATGCGATGAAAAAGACCTGGCCAAACTACTTTAAATTTGCCAAACTTGCGTGAATATTTTGTGACAGTTTGACGCTCTTGTTTACACTATATGTCTTTGGGGTAAAGAATGGCCAAACCCAAGTGGCATATATATGTTTTACATCATAACTCCATAACTTTACTGCATCAGGCAAATAATGAGACTTGCAAAGTACAGTACTTTGGTCTTTATAATATTTCTAATTTGAAAATGTTTGTAAGGAAATAATGAAATATCTGGACAAGTGAAAGTAACAACAAATCTGCAGCAGAGAGATGACTTTAAAAACAACAGGGGGTCAGAGATGTCAGAAAGCCTCTACATGTGGGAAAGGGTTAAATATTGTTGGCAAAAGAGAAATAACACTTTTTGTATTCAAGAAGAATATATATATAAAAAGGATAACACATATAAGCTATGCCTCTCAAAGTGTGGATGGGTTACTTTGAACACTGTTTTGCAGGATGCGATTCTGGTTTTGGGCATGCACTGGCGAACAAGTTAGACAAGATTGGGATGAGAATATATGCAGGATGCCTTGACAGAGATGGAACAGGAGCTGCATCCTTGAAAAATACTTGTTCTGATAGGTAAGTGATCTTAACCCTTTCCCTCATATAGTCGCTTTCTGACGCCTCTGCAGCAGACGACTTTTTGAAACCATAGTGACAAAAGAAGAAATTGCTCAAAACGAGCAATTTTTCCTTTTTCCACAATGTTTTCCACTTTTAGTCATAGGTTATCCATCCAATTATAGAGATTTTCCATTTTTTGACAAATATGTTCAAAATCGTCTGCTGCCAAATTGTTGTATGAGGGAAAGGGTTAACAGAGGACAAATAAGGAGGAGTTAACTGGTCTTTTCCAACCTTTATAATATTTCTCTTATTCATGACTTAAACAAACCATATGTTGTTGATACTCAAAATATCGTCTCACTGAGATGATTCTTTGAGTACCCACAACATAGCGTTTGAGTGTCAAATGCAGGTTTTTGAATTTGAAACACTCTCCTTAACCTAGAGCTCTGGATCATCTCTGATCTATTTATTTGTATGTGAGTTCGCTGCTTTGGGAATGTAATCAGTTGCAAGGGAAGAATTGTATGTGGAGAACAAGTATGAGATAGCAAGGAGATGCATATTATCAAGGGCTTGGCGTGAAACAGTTGTAACTAAAAATCTATTTTGAAAACCCTGGTTCAGGGGCAATTTTGACCCTTTTGTAAATAATGCCAATTTAGGTGGTGCCATTGCTCACAACGAGCAATGGCACCTAAATTTTCATTGTTTACCAAGAAAAATGATTTAACGCTTATAAAGACTTTATGGCTAAGTGATTAACCTTGGTAAAAAATTACCAATTTTAGTTGCAACCGTTTCACGCAAAGCCCTCGTTATATAACTGAATATATAATGTCCTAATCTTGAAAGCAGCAGTGTGGAAGACAGTGGTGCAGAGGTAGAGCGTCGGCCTCTCGTATCAAAGGTCCCTGGTTCGAGTCCCGTGATTAGCGGGTCCTGACTTTGGGATTTTTCCACACAAACGGCGCGAGTACTGGTTAAGTCTCCAGGAAGCAGACATCGAGAGTGTTTAATCTAAGCCAAAGGCTTGTTTCGCAATCGATGTAAAATAAATAAGTTTAAACTAAACTAAAGCAGCATTAAACTTCAATCAATCAATATAAATCTGCTTTAATCATTTGCCTGATAATATATTTTTAATTACTCTGCTTTGAATACATCCCAGGAAACTTGTGGAAATATGGAGTTGTAATTCAAAGGTGATCTGCTGTAGAGATATCCCATTCCATGATGATCTGCTTGAGTGAAATTCACTGAAAGGGTTATTAGGAGATTGACTCCCATTTCCAAAATTATGAATAATAGAAAAATGCACAAAATGAGTCAACAGGGAAACCAACTAGGCATTTGCGACCAGTGAAGATTAAGATTGACCTGTTAATTTTGAAAAGTCTGAATTCAGATTTGGATCACCAGGAATCTGTCCTGACCATGTGTTAAGCATGGTGGATTTGGAACCTCGAATAAGTATTTAAAAGAAACATATTTTGGCCTGATAAAACTGAAATACTGTTGAAATGGTGTTCAACTGCAAATTAGATATAAGGACAATCTTGTTAACTTCTGATAAAAAAGATACACATTGACCAATTTAATGAATTTACTGGCACATCTTTGCCTACATCACAAATGTATAAAAGCACATGATTTTCCAAGCTGGTTGGTAGATTTTATATCACTACTGATACCTGTTGTTTTGTCTTTCTTATTTCAGAATGCATATTGTTCAACTTGATGTTACAAATGATAAAGAGATTTTAGCTGCTGTGCGATATGTTACACAAAGTGTAGGTGTGGAAGGTAGGTCAAACACTTCTTGATAACTTTCCTATTTCGATCTCATCTGAGTATATAGTGTATGGGATGAGCTATAATTGTGATCACTCACAATCTCTCCGTTCAGATTTTCTTCTCTGAAAGTACTTTTCCGATTTCAAAACAGTTTATAGGAATATGGCTTAGGTTTTTTTTTCTTCATAAATCAGAACTATTTGAAGATTTGAATTCCATACAGTTCCAAATGGAAAAAGATAAAAATAATTTTGTCAAAAAATATCTTACGGTCATCAGTAGAACATGGGTCACTCCATAACTTTATTGCATCATATAAATGTGACACCTGCTAAGTACAGTACTTCATATTTTTCTGCTTATAAGTAAATGAATAATGTTAAATCAGGTGAGCGATTGGTGGACTATCATGGTCCTCTTGTCATTTTATCTATTTATCTGATACAATTTATGATTTAAGTTTACCCTTCCCACAAACAGCAAATCTGCAGCAGATGACTTTAAAAACATCTTTGCCAATACATGTACATGGAAATTCTTTGTAAATGAAGGAATAATTACGGAAAAAATTTGAAAATATTGGGACAAAAGGAGAAATTGCTCATTTTGAACAATTTCTCCATATAGACGCTTTCTGACGCCTCTGCAGCAGACAGCTTTTTATACGCTGCCGGAGGCGGTGGTATATTGGCGTCATCTTTTCCGTCTGTCCGTTTCTTGTGAACGCAACTCCTCCTACGTTTCTGACCGTATCTTTTCAAAACTTGGTCAATGTCATAAACATAACTATAGTGGGTAGATGTGCATGAAGCGTCGATTTTCCGGTTCATTGATATTTGCAAGATTTATGTCCCTTGTAACTTAGTCTCTGTAGCTGATTGATATTGCAGCCTTGTGAACGCAACTCCTCCTATGTTTCTGACCGAATCTTTTCAAAACTTGGTCAATGTCATGACTATAATGGATAGATGTGCATGAAGCAGCGATTTTATGGTTCATTGATATTTGCAAGATTTATGTCCCTTGTAACTTAGTCTCTGTAGCTGATTGATATTGCAGCCTTGTGAACGCATCTCCTCCTATGTTTCTGACCAAATCTTTTCAAAACTTGGTCAATGTCATGACTATAATGGGTAGATGTGCATGAAGCGGCGATTTTCCGGTTCATTGATTTTTGCAAGATTTATGTCCCTTGTAACTTAGTCTCTGTAGCTGATTGATATTGCAGCCTTGTGAACGCAACTCTTCCTATGTTTCTGATCGAATCTTTTCAAAACTTGGTCAATGTTATAACTATAATGGGTAGATGTGCATGAAGCGGCGATTTTCCGGTTCATTGATTTTTGCAAGATTTATGTCCCTTGTAACTTAGTCTCTGTAGCTGATTGATATTGCGGCTTGTGAACGCAACTCCTCCTACGTTTCTGACTGAATCTTTTCAAAACTTGGTCAATATCATTACTATAATGGGTAGATGTGCATGAAGCGGCGATTTTCCGGTTCAGCGATTTTTGCAATAGTTATGCCTTTTGAAACTTGGTCTCTATAGCATATTCAGTTGAGAACCAACTCAAGTTTCCAAACAGGTAGAAGTGCATAAAGCAGGGGTTATCCAGTAGAGTGATTTTTGCAAGAGTTATGCTCAGAAGGAAAAAAGGATACATATCGACACTGCCATTTTACCTACTTTCATATCGGAAGCCTCTATAGGGTTCTATCTCTGTTTATATGTATCCTATTTTCTTCCTGACTGAAATAATTTGTTGAATGGGACATTAAGCTCCAACAATCCAATCCAATACTTTGTTGCTGTTTCTTTTCCTTTAAATGATTGTTTTACCATAATGGTAGTTTTGTGATTTTTTTTCATGAAATTACCATTTTTTGGTTCGGCCATTTTGATAGAGATTCCAATGGTAGTCTTGTGATACATGTTAAAAGCAATAATTAAAAGGACCAATCTTGATCTTTATATTTTGTGGCGGCACTGGCACTCTTGTTGAAAACATAGTGACAAAAGAAGAAATTGCACAAAACGTGCAATTTCTCCTTTTGCCACAATGTTTTCCACTTTTTGTCATAGGTTATCCATTCAATTATGAAGATTTTCTATTTTTTGACAAAATACGTTCAAAGTCGTCTGCTGCAGAATTGCCGTATGAGGGAAAGGGTTATCTAGAGCTCTGGAACGGTTGTTTATTTGAAGTGCATGAATCAAATGTAAATTTCCAGGTTTATGGGGTTTGGTGAACAATGCCGGGATATGGTACTTCTCGGAAATAGAAATGACCTCTGAAACCATTTTGAAGAAGGTATTCGAAGTAAACCTGTTCGGTGCTGTTAAAGTAACAAATTCATTTCTCCCACTGATAAGAAAATCAAAAGGGAGAATCGTAAATGTGTCAAGTTTATTAGGTAAGTTCAATATTCATTGTACCTGAACAAATCAACTGCCTTAAATTTAATGGAGCTTCTTTTAATCACACTTAACTATTTGATTGATTGATTGACTGTTAACGGCGTTTTCAGTCATATCACGGTGACAAGTCCACCTACTCATGTGTTTCCTGGCTTTCCATCACAAGCACTCAACATAACAGACTTTCCAAGTAACTGGCTGCATTTCTACATAGAGCCCAATTGGGTGAAGCTTGTCACAGTGACTAAATGTGTCAAGTTTATTAGGTAAGTTCAATATTCATTGTACCTGAACAAATCAACTGCCTTAAATTTAATGGAGCTTCTTTTAATCACACTTAACTATTTGATTGATTGAATGTTTGATTGATTGATTGGCTGTTAACGGCGTTTTCAGTCATATCACGGTGACCAGTCCACCTACTCATGTGTTTCCTGGCTTTCTATCACAAGCACTCAACATAACAGACTTTCCAAGTAACTGGCTGCATTTCTACATAGAGCCCAATTGGGTGAAGCTTGTCACAGTGACTTTTGTCAAAAGTCGGAAAGAATGTTGGCCAAGCTGGTAGTCAAACTCACAACCCCTGAATTGATAGTATGTGTCGCTACCGCTTTCAGACTTTTTACCAGCCTTATTACGAAAGTCATTTACTGATATGCTGTTTAATTGACAGTGTCAACTTCTTGCAGTATCTTTCCCACTTTTGATCAAATTTTGCCAAACATGATCAGTTATACAATTGCTACTATACCATCACTTAAGTGATCATTTAAGGGCCATCTTGCCTCTTTTGTTTTAATTAGAAAGTTCCAAGTTTTTACTACAGACTTTAAATTGTATAATATTCAAAGGACTCAGAAAGTGCCAGTATATGGGAAAGGGTAAATACTATCCGATTCGCATTTACAATCGCTGTCAAAAGTTTCATGAAACCTATGGTGACTAATTAAACCTTTCCCACTTGTAGATGCATTCTGACTAATCTGCAGCAGACGACTTTTGAAAACATCGTGACAAAAAGAGAAATTGCTCAAATTGCTCAAACAAGCACAATGTTTTCAACTTTTTTAGTTATTATACTAACAAAATTATATAGATTTTCCATATTTTCGAGTAGATACTTTCAAAGTCGTCTGCTGCAGATTTGCTGTATGTGGGAAAGGGTTAACAAACAATATAGAGCGTAATCAAAATGCACAGCTATGCAGGTTATACTGGTTTTCACTGGTTGCATCTGTCCTTAGATCGTTTTTACTAGAGCACAGGTCAATATTTTTACAGGTAGAATCTCATTAGAAGGTAATGGAGCTTACGGAATGTCTAAACATGCGCTTGTGGCTTTTTCTGATACTCTCCGACAAGAAATGAAGAAATGGGAAGTGAAGGTTTCCATAATAGAGCCTACAGGCTTCAAAACAGGTATAGTTATTTTATTATTACTAGATGACTCTTACCACCTCTGCAGAAGACGACAGCTTTTGAAAAACATTGTCTAACTTGGAAAATTGGCATTGGACATAATAGAATTGCAATTTTAGCATAAACAACTTTTGAGTAATACCTTTATGGAACTACATATTGATATCTAAGGTTTCATGAAACTATTGATAATCAGTTAGTATTTACCTTGTCCCACATACAGACACTTTCTGACGCCTTTGCAGAAGATGCCATTTGAAAACATTACTGTTGTCACAATGTTAACGCCTCTTTTTAATAATTATACATTCGTTTATGGAAAACAATCCATAATTTAACCCTTTTCCTCATACAACAATTCTGCAGCAGACGACTTTAAACATATTTTGTCAACAAATAGAAAATCTCTATAATTGAATGGATAACCTATGACTAAAAGTGGTAAACATTGTGGCAAAAGGAGAAATTGCTTGTTTTGAGCAATTTCTTCTTTTGTCACTATGTTTTCAAAAAGTCGTCTGCTGCAGAGGCATCAGAAAGCGTCTAAATGAGGGAAAGGGTTAATCAGATGCTTTCAATGTCATTTGCGGATTTGTTTTTATGTGAGAAAAGGTTCATGCTCTAACAGATCTTGATCCAGTCATAAATGAGCTGTGGCTGGTTTACCTGAAGCACAGCTCTTTTTTTCAAATACAGTGGGTCATATTTTATTGTAAACTAGTGCAAACACTTTCCATTGTATGAGGTCATCTTATTACTCTTATTACTCTTACTACAGCGCCCAGGTAGCTCACTCAGTAGCAACACGACCTGTCAATCCAGGGGTTGTGAGTTTATATCCCATCTTGGCCAACATTCTTTCCGATGTTTGATAAAAGTCACTGTGACAAGCGTCATTCGTCTTCCACCAAGGGGCTAACACTCTATGAGGAAAAGCAGTCAGTTGCTTGGAAAGAATATCGAGTGAGGTACTGGTGTGAGAAAGCCAGGAGACACATGAGTCTCTGTGATATGACAAAATTGTTGAAAACAACCTTACACCCCAATCATTCAATCAACTTATTGGTGGAGGTAGGCACTTTATTTCAGTATCATCTCTCAATGAAGCAATGCTCTTGCTCCTGTCCGACAATATATTCCTTGTTTGAACCATTGCAGGTAATATGTATGAACATAACTTAAAATTGAAGAAAGATGAGATCTGGGATACATTAGATGAAGAGACAAAGAAAACATATGGAAAAGAATACTTAGACGCAGTTTACAATACCATTGTACTTGGTGCTGACAAGTATCCGGATGACCTTACCCCTGTCATACGAGCAATGAGAAGCGGGCTGTTGTCAAAACGTCCAAGGGAGAGATATGCAATAGGGGGTGGGGCTGATACTGTTACATATATGAGTTACTTTTTACCTGTATGGCTGGTTGATAAAGTATTGTCAGGCCTAAGCTTGATACCCAGCAACATCAGCCCAGTTGCTCTGAATCACAGATAGGTACAACTGCTTTTGTATGGAAGAGGCCTATATAAGGAGAAGTAAACAGGCTCCGAAACTATTAAACTGTTGAAACATTATTTGTGCTCAACTTAACTTCTGATTGGTCAATTTCTAGAACAAATTGGTTTCTTACCAATCAAAAACAGAAATCATGAGCATAAAGTAAACCTTTGTTGTTTTGCTCACAATATCTCTTATTACTAAATGAGACGATTTTTGAGTACTGACAACATATGGTTAAGAGGTCAATTTAAAATGCGATATCCAAAAATATGACTCAAATCAAGAGCTCTGTTTTTATGTACAGTCAAACTTGTCTTAAGCAGACACCTGCAAGGAGAATAACAGGTTGCTGCTTAAAATAAGTCAAATAAAGAAGAAAAAATGTTGTTTATGTTAATCTACCAATGGCTGCTCAACAGAGGTGACTGCTAACACAGGTTAGACTGTATTATACTCACTGTAAGGGAAGTACTTACTTAAGTCAGAGCTCCAGATAACAGTTGATGTCATGTTCTCATATCTTTATTTGACATTTGAAAGTCTTTGTTGCGGGTACCTGAAATAATCACCCGAGTACCCACAACATGGGGTTTAGTAAGCGTGATACTTCGGAACTTGCTTGTTATCTCGGCATGTGATTTAGTTAACACATTGTCTCACTGTGCATACATTGAAACATCTAAAAGTTTGTTTGAATCTTCCTTTAATTGACTCTTTCCAACATGTTGATGCATTTTAATGTGTTTGCAGCAGACAACTTTTAAAAACATTATACCAATTCTTCTCTTGCCACATTGTTTTCAACATTTATCATTCATTATACCTTCATTCATAGAAGTTTTCTATACTTTTGCATGGATGTTTTCAAAGTTGTCTGCTGCAGGGTTTTTTTTTGCATAAAGGAAATGCTTAACAAAAGTATAATATTTTAAAAGAGTTGAAAACATTGTGGCAAAAGGAGCAATTCTGCTTTTGCCACACTGTTTTCAAAAGTCATCTGCTTCAGAGGCATGAGAAATCAATCAATTTTGAGTATATGAAAGGGTTTTATGTTGTTGTTTTTAGCTCCACTGGCTGAAAGCCAGTCGAGCTTATGTCATGGCGAATTGTCCGTCGTGCGTGCGTGCGTGCGTGCGTGCGTTAACTTTTTCCTTTAAACGACTTCTTCTCCCTAACCACTTGGCCAATTTGGTTGAAACTTCATGGGAAGCATCCTCTCAATGTCCTCTACTAAATTCCTTCAATTTTTTTTGATCCATTCAAAATTCTGGTTTCCATGGCAACCGAAAGAAAAAAATAGTGAGAACTTAAAAAATCTTCTCCTCCGAAAGTGTCAGGCCGATTTTCAAATAATTTTGTAGAAATGTTCCTTGGGTGACACTTTATTAGATTCCTTCAAGAAATTTTGATTGGGCGAAAAACATGGCCGCCAGGGGGCGGGGCTTTTTTGCCTTATATAGCTATAGTGAAAACTTAAATAATCTTCTTCTCAAAAAGTGTTCAGCAGATTTTCAAATAATTATGTAGAAATGTTCCGTGGGTGACCCTCTATCAGATTCCTTCAAGCCATGTTGATTGGTAAAAAAACATGGCCGTCACAGGGCGGGGCTATTTTGCCTATATGGCTAAAGAGCAAACTTAAAAAATCTTCTCCTCCAAAAGTGTCAGGCCGATTTTCAAATAATTTTGTAGAAATGTTCCTTGTGTGAACCTTAATTAGATTCCTTCAAGAAATGTTGATTGGGCGAAAAACATGGCCGCCAGGGGGCGGGGCTTTTTTGCGTTATATAGCTATAGTGAAAACTTAAAACATCTTCTTCTCCGAAAGTGTTCAGCCGATTTTCAAATAATTTTGTAGAAATGTTCATTGGGTGACCCTCTATCAGATTCCTTCAAGCCATGTTGATTGATCGAAAAACATGGCCGCCAGAGGGCGGGGCTATTTTGACTTATATGACCATAGTGAAAACTTAAAAAATCTTCTCCTCCGAAAGTGTCAGGCATATTTTCAAATAATTTTGCAGAAACATTCCTTTGGTGACACTCTACAAGATTCCTTTAAGCCATGGTGGTTGGTAAAAAAAATAGCCACCACGGGGCAGAGCTGTTTGGAGATTTTATTTTTGCCTTATGGCCGTGGAGCGATACTGGCCCTCTTGGGCCTCTTGTTTTTTATCCATCCATAATTCTGGTTTCCATGGCAACCAAAAGAAAAAAATAGTGAAAACTTAAAAAATCATCTCCTCCAAAAGTGTCAGGCCGATTTTCAAATAATTTTGTAGAAATGTTCCTTGGGTGACCCTTTATTAGATTCCTTCAAGAAATGTTGATTGGGCGAAAAACATTGCCACCAGGGGGCGGGGCTATTTTGCCTTATATAGCTATAGTGAAAACTTAAAAAATCTTCTTCTCCAAAAGTGTTCAGCAGATTTTCAAATAATTTTGTAGAAATGTTCCATGGGTGACCCTCTATCAGATTCCTTCAAGCCATGTTGATTGGTAAGAAAACATGGCCGTCACAGGGCGGGGCTATTTTGCCTATATGGCTAAAGAGAAAACTTAAAAAATCTTCTCCTCCAAAAGTGTCAGGCCGATTTTCAAATAATTTTGTAGAAATGTTCCTTGGGTGACCCTTTATTAGATTCCTTCAAGAAATGTTGATTGGTTGAAAAACATGGCCGCCAGGGGGCGGCGCTTTTTTGACTTATATAACTATAGTGAAAACTTAAAAAATCTTCTTCTCCGAAAGTGTTCAGCCGATTTTCAAATAATTTTGTAGAAATGTTCATTGGGTGACCCCTATATCAGATTCCTTCAAGCCATGTTGATTGGTCGAATAACATGGCCGCCAGAGGGCGGGGCTATTTTGCCTTATATGACCATAGTGAAAACTTAAAAAATCTTCTCCTCCGAAAGTGTTTGGCTGATATTCAAATAATTTTGTAGAAATGTTCCTAGGCTTACCCTCTATCAGATTCCTTCAAGCCATGTTGATTGGTTGAAAAATATGGCTGCCAGGGGGTGGGGCTATTTTGCCATATATGGCTATAGTGAAAACTTAAAATATCCTCTCCTCCGAAAGTGTCATGCCGATTTTCAAATAATTTTGCAGAAACATTCCTTGGGTGACACTCTACAAGATTCCTTTAAGCCATGGTGGTTGGTAAAAAAAATAGCCACCAGGGGGCAGGGCTGTTTGGAGATTTTATTTTTGTCTTATGGCCGTGGAGCGATACTGGCCCTCTTGGGCCTCTTGTTTAAAGTAGCTGCTGCAGAGGCATCAGGTGCCTGTATCGCGGAAAGGTTTTAAAGGCTTAAAGGATTTATAGCAGACTCGGATGTATTTCCATGTTATCCCAGTGGGGTTTTTACATTGTATGCAGGGATGGAAATCCCTATTGGGTTAACCCTTTCCCTCATACGACAATTCTGCAGCAGACGACTTTGAACATGTTTTGTCAAAAATGGAAAATCTCTATAATTGAATGGATAACCTATGACTAAAAGTGGAAAACATTGTGTCAAAAGGAGAAATTCTTTTGTCACTTATGTTTTCAAAAAGCCGTCTGCTGCAGAGGCGTCATAAAGCGTCTATATGAGGGAAAGGGTTAAAAAATAGTCAAAATCTGCAACATTTGACCTCGAAAAAGTATCTCAACATAAATATAGAAAATCTCTAGAAATAAAAAGTACTATTACTGAATCAAGTTGACAACAATGTGGCAGAAATCATGCTTTTTTAAAGACACACATTTTTTCTTCAATCCTTTTGGTTTGTTTTTGAAGCAGACAACTTTAAACCCCTTTCCATATACAACAGATCTGCAGCAAGCAACATTGAAATGTCTAGGAAAAAATATGCAGTTTAATGATTGGACAGAGTAGAAACCATTTTGGCCAAAGGAGAATTTGTTCATTATGAGTAATTTCTTCTTTTGCCACAATATTATCAAAAGTTGCAATTTCGTAACTGTATGCCTTCAAGTGGGAAAGGATTAAAATACCACATCAGGTATTTTTATTGTGAAGGAAGTCCAGGGCTATATAGCATCTGCATGTTGGAAATGAAATCCCTAAATGTGCTAGAAGGATGGCTTAAGCCTTTCCCTCATATAGATGCTTGCAGCAGACGGCTTTTTGAAAACATAGTGACAAAAGAAGAAATTGCTCAAAACGAGCATTTGTCGTGGCTTTCTGAAACCTCTGCAGCCGACGACATAAAATGTTCATAATAAGCAATTTCTCCATTAGTCACAATGCCGTAACCTCTTTTCAATGATTAAACTTTCTTGTATAGAGATTTTTAATATGTTTGTCTAGAAAGGTTAAATGTTGTCTGCTGTAGATTTGCAGTATGTGGGAAAGGGTTCAATCCCTTTTGCCAATTGCAATGTATCTGAAGTTATCTTTGGATATTTACATATTATAGTAGCTGATATAAAGAACTAAAGTATTGGCAGATCACTTTGAGATAGCGGAGAATGTTATAAAAATAGTAGCAATTGTTATGTTGAAATAGGTAATTTCATTTTTGTCTATATTTTTTCCCCCAAAAACATTGTCTATATCAAGGCAGGAAAAAGCTAAGATGTAACGATGTAATTGTGCTGTTATGATTGGTTTAAATTGTATACCATAGTATTATTCACTGATTTGCTTGCATTAAAAATATCAGGGGGAAAAAAGGAGACATCTCGAAATTTGAAAGTAGAAGTATGGAACAGAGTTGAAAAAGAAAATATTCCTTTTCCAACAATGTTGTCAAAGGTATCCCTTTCCCACATACAACAAATCTGCAGCTGCGACTTTGGAAACATCTTGAAATAATTTGGGTTAATCTCTCTAAATGAAAGTTGAAAACATAGTGGCAAATGGAGAGATAACCTGTTTTGAGCAATTTCTCCAATTGCCACAGTGTTTTCAAAAGCTGTCCGCTGCAGATTGGTCTATAAGTGGGAAAAGGATATGTATACAGGCATCTACGGAGGTTTGCAGTTTAATTGCAATTTTGAACAAATTTCATTCTCTTTTTTGGGGGTCATTATCTAGAGATAATTGATGTTAAAAACTAGATGACAAACAAGAAAGATTCTTATCAGACTGGAGGGCAGGGTAGGCTATTGAGTGACATGGCCAATATATTTTGAATCTGCTTATTGCTTACACAATATTGTAAAGCTACATTTATATTGTAAGATGTACATGTTTCTCGAAGTCTGAACTTCTGTTTATCCATATGCAGTTGAATGAAAATGTGAAAAGAGTTTTAAATTACTGTCATACTTGTCTTAGACAGTCACCAATTGGAGAGTCAAAAGGTTACTGCTTAACACAGTTAGCTGTTTAATACAAGTCAAATAAAGAAGAAAATGTTGTTTTGGTTCATCCTCATGTGGCTGCATAATTTAAGTGGGCTGCTTAGCAGAAGTTTTTGCCCTCCCACATTGTTAGCTTGACTTTTGAAAAAACTAGAGCTATTGTCATGACCTTGGCATCGTCAGCGGTGGCGTTGTGGTCATCTGGTTAAGGTTTTTTGTTCAGCTCAGCTTTTTTAGCTCACCTGAGCTTTGCTCAAGGTGAGTTATTGTGATCGCCTTTTGTCCGGCGTCCGTCGTGCGTCGTGCCAGTAGGCAGGGCTATTTTGCATTATATGGCTATAGTGAAAACTTAAAAAATCTTCTGCTCCAAAAGTATCTGGCCGACTTTCAAATAATTTTGTAGAAATGTTCCTAGGGTGACCCTCTATCAGATTCCTTCAAGCCAAGTTGATTGGTCGGAAACTGGCTGCCAGGGGGCGAGGCTTATATAGCTAAAGTGAAAAAAAAATAAAAAATCAGGTGAGCGATTCAAGGGCCATCATGGCCCTCTTGTTTCTGTTTTCTATCAGTCGAGAGTCTGTGCCGTACGCGGTGCTCTTGTTTTTACTCGGTATCAAAGCTTGTTTCAAATAGTTTCAAAAACAAGGATACAATTTTTATTTCCTGGTTTTTACTATCACCTGAGCCAAAGGCTAAAGGTGATCTCTTCTGATCACTCTCTGTCAGTCGTCCGTGGTCTGTCGTTTACTTTCAGCTTTAAACATCATCTCCTGCTTAACCACAGGACCAATTTCAACCAAACTTCACAGGTTCCTTTTTTGGTGGCCCTCTTTCAAAATTATTCAAATATTTAAATTTCATCAACAAATTGGTTGCTGCGGCATCAGAAAGAGGGCAAAATGATCGAAACTTTAAAATTCTTCTTGTCCAAAAGTACTGGCTCGATTTGAAAATTATTTTGCACAAATGTTCCTTGGTTCACCCTCAACTAAGAGTGTTCAAATTATTCTGATCCATTGAAAAACATGGCCACCAGGGGGTGGAGCTTTACCCTCAACTAAGAGTGTTCAAATTATTCTGATCCATTGAAAAACATGGCCACCAGGGGGTGGAGCTTGTTTTCCTTATATGTGCATTGTAAAATCTTTAAAAATCTTCTTGTCCAAAAGTACAAGCCAGATTTAAAGATAATTTGGCACACATGTTCCTTGGCGGACCTTCTACCAATGTTGTTCAAATTAATCTGATCCGTTGAAAAACATGGTGGCCAGGGGGTGGGGCTTGTTTTTCTTATAATTTATGTAATGCAGTGAAAACTTAAAAAAATATTTTTGTACTAAAATACTGACCCGATTTGAAAATAATTTGGCATAAATTGTTCTGGTGTGACCCTCTGCCAAGGTTATTAAATTTATTCCGATTCGTTGAAAAACATGGCCACCAGGGGGGGTTGCTTGTTTTCCTTATATTTATGGAGTAAAAACCTTGAAAACTATTGAAGTGCTATTAACCAAGGTGATCGATATAGGGCCATCATGGCCCTCTTGTTTTAGCTCACCTGTGCACAAAGTACTCAAGGTGAACTATTGTGATCACATTTTGTCCATTGTCTGTCATGCCTAGTCAACATTTGCCCTGTTAACACTCTACACGTAACATTTTACATCCAATCTTCATGAAAATTTATCAGTACATACATGTTTAATTGTTTATCAATCAAATCTTGGCCATGTGAGGTCAAAACCAATGTCACAAGGTCAAATTGAAGGAAAAACTTTTTAACATTTGGAGGCTGCATTTTGTCTTTAGCATGTTGAAACTGTGTCAGAATAATTGTCTTGACGATATCTAGGCCAAGTTCGAATATAGATCATGTTGGGTCAAAAATATGTCATTGGATCAAATTGATGCAAAATCTTGTTAACACACTAAAGATTGCATTCTTTGCTTCAGCAGCTTGAAAGTTTGTCAGAATATTTTTCTTGATAGTCACTAGGCCAAATTGAAGGAACATCTTGATAATACTGGAAGCTGTATCTTTAAAACGAGCATGTTGAATTTTTGTCAGAATGGATGTTTTATGATACCTAGGATAGGTTTGAACATGGCTCTAGTCTGGTAAAAAACTAGGTCACAAGGCCAAATTGAAGGAAATTCTTGTTAACAATGACCACAAAATGAGTTATTGTGATTGATTATGTGGTTGGCATAACTCAGGTGATCGCTTGTGGGTCATCATGGCCCTGTTGTTTTCAAACCATATTACTCTTTTTATGTCATGAGATAAAAGTTTGAATAAGTTCATATATCTCGAGTTGATCAATGCAATGTTAATTTTTAGAGTTCATTAACCCTTTCCCTCATACAACAATTCTGCAGCAGACGACTTTGAACATATTTTGTCAAAACATAGAAAATCTCCACAATTGAATGGATAACCTATGACAAAAAGTGGAAAACATTGTGCACAAAACGTGCAATTTCTTCTTTTGTCACTATGTTTTCAAAAAGCCCTCTGCTGCAGAGGCATCAGAAAAAGCGTCTATATGAGGGAAAGGGTTAAACTGTTATGAAGATAGTTTTGACATGATTTTGCTGAATACATCTTTAGAATGGGATATAAGTTGACAGTTGACACAATTAACCAGACCATGACTTTTGAACAAATATTTGTATTATATACCTCCACATTTTCTGACGCAAATACATGCAGAATGTCAATACTCGACAGATTGAAATACTGTACCAAATATGGTAATGGTACATCACTGAAATATGATGTGACGTCATTGAAATAAAATTTTAAGTCATTCAAAATGTGGTGGTTTGGTGTGTTACATACACCAATCATAAATTAAATTTGTCATGTGTAAATTATGTTACTTCTTTATTTAGAATAAATTCTTTCTTATACATGGTGTATAATAAAAGGAAATTATGTTAACAGTAGCGATACAGGTTTTAGTATTATCTACTCCGGGCGTGGACCTACATTTTAACCCTTTCCCTATATACAGGTGCATTCTGACATACTGCAGCCGACAACTTTTGAAAACATTGTAGCACAAGGAAAAATTTAGCAATTTCTCCATTTGCCAAGATATTTTCAACTGTTCAATCAGTATGTTCATTTACATATTGTTTTCATCTGCTGAATATTTTGATGTATGTGGGAAAGGGTTAATATCAGACAAACATAAGTTAATGAAATTAAATGTACATTTTTAGATTTGATGAAATTATAATGTACAGTTCAAGATTTGATTGTACAATTGACATACTTGCTCCAATGTCAGGTCAGGTCAATATTGTCAAGTAATAGCCGTTTAAAAAAAATCAATGTTTGTTTGTATAATATATCTTTGACAAAGATGTTTCTGTTTTATTTGTACCCAATGTAACAATCAAACAATGCCAAAATATTTAAATTATAAGTTGCTTTTCTCCACAGTTTATGTTTGTTTGTTTTTGTTTTACTGTTTGAACATGATCCTCTGGCAGTGTATTACTTGAAGCTCACCTCAAAGTGGACACCCATCTACCAAACTGTCTCAAACATTTCTGATATGTTGAACAAGATGGCAACCAGAGCTAAAAACAGAATCTTTTGATGGCAATTCCTCCTTACCCAATGTTTCCAACTTTTTTAAGTAATTAACCTTTAGAGATTTTCAATATTTCTTAGGAGACATTTTCAAAGTCGTCTGCTGCACAAGATGGTCCCCAAAACTGATAATTGGATAAGCTTTAAATGTCGATACCAAAAGTGCTCACCCAATTTCAAAATCATTTCACACAAATGTTCCTAAGATAAGCCCTATTCTCTATTTAAATATAAGCTATGCTGCCAAAAAGGGGCAACTTGTGCTTAAGGTAAAACAAGAGGGCCATTTGGCTCTTTTATCTCTTGACTCGCCTGAGACCTTTGGCCAAGTAATATTTCTGCCAAATTATGTCAAGTTGTATTTTTACCATTATTTTCAGATACGACCTGGATGCCATTTTTTTTTTCAACCAATAAATATGATGTGAATTATTTTGAAGAGGGTTACCAAAGGAACATTTCTGCTACATTATCTTGAAATCAGACACAGACTTTGGCGTTTTTTCATTTTACTCCTCTTCTGATGCTGCACCATGCGGCCATGATTTTCAATCGATAAATCTGGCTTCAACAAATTTTGTAGAGGGTCATCTATTTAAAATTTCTGCCAAATCACTTTGAAATTTAACAAAACTGATTTAGAGGAGAATAATTTTAAAGTTTCCTCAATTTACTGCATTCTGATAATTTAATACAATGTAGCTGTTTTGGATGATGAACTTGCAAAGGCCTTGATATTAATCATTTCTCATTTGGAATATTTAATTATTTTGACATCAGACATTTAACCCTTTTCCACATATAGACGCCTCTTTCATTTTTAAAGTTTTCATATTTACACCCCCAAAAAACAAAGTTTTGGGGCGGTATATAGGAGTCACTGTGTCGGTCGGTCGGTCGGAAGCCATATTTTGTCCGGCCTATTTCTTACAAACCACTGGGTGGAATTCAATAAAATTTTACATGAAGCTTCTATACCAAGTGGAGATGTGCATATCCTAAAGATATTTTACAGAGTTATGGCCCTTTTACTTATTAAGTTGTTGGTCATATTTTGTCCGGCCTATTTCTTACAAACCACTGGGTGGAATTCAATAACATTTTACACGCAGCTTCTATACCAAGAGGAGATGTGCATATTGTAAAGGGGTTACAATTGCATGATATTTTACAGAGTTATGGCCCTTTTACTTATTAAGTTGTTGGTCATATTTTGTCCGGCCTATTTCTTACAAACCACTGGGTGGTATTCAATAACATTTTACATGCAGCTTCTATACCAAGAGGAGATGTGCATATCGTAAAGGGGTTACAATTGCATGATACTTAACAGAGTTATGGCCCTTTACTTATTAAGTTGTTGGTCATATTTTGTCCGGCCTATTTCTTACAAACCACTGGGTGGAATTCAATAAAATTTTACATGAAGCTTCTATACCAAGAGGAGATGTGCATACCCTAAAGGTCTTACAATTGCATGTTATTTTACAGAGTTATGGCCCTTTTACTTACTAAGTTGTTTGTCATATTTTGTCCGGCCTATTTCTTACAAACCACTGGGTGGAATTCAATAACATTTTACATGAAGCTTCTATACCAATAGGAGATGTGAATATCATAAAGATTTTACAATTGCATGTTACTTTACAGAGTTATGGCCCTTTTGTTGGTCAGTCGGAAGCCATATTTTGAGTCAAGGTGCTGTTTATCACCTTCAGTGATATTTCTAGTTTTGACTAAATTTGTCTGCTGCAAAATTGTATGTGGGAAAGGGATCATAGCACAAAACTTTCCCAGTTTTCAACTTTATATTTTTTATCTGCTGTACAAGCAGATGCCAACAGTCTTTCATATCAGGATCATCATTAGAACATAGTGAGCAAAAGCTAATTGTTGTTATAAGATGTTTTCCTCTCCATATGTAGATAATACATTTGTCCAATTTATTTTTTCTAATGATGATTTTCAACCGCCTCTAGTTTAATGTAGAGCATCTACCTAGGGAGCGGGATGTAGTGGGTTCGATCCTTGGCAAGGTCATACCAAAGACTTGAAGATCGCGACGGAGCCAATGCTGGTCTGTTTTTCAAAATTAGGGGCATTACTGAATAAGTATTAAGCCAGAGTTATATGGCTTGGAATAGACATCCTAGGAACATGTGTACCAATTTTCATTTGAAAATGTTGAACACTTGAGGTAAGGTTATTTGTGAAGATGCAGACGACACCAAGGGTATCTCAATAGCCCGACTTTTTATCTTTGAAAAACAGACGAGCTTAAAATGGTAGTAATGGATTTCCCTCATTAGCGATCTGAATCACTGTTGTTAGGATAAATGGACCAGTAGAACTGGTAACACCCAGGAAATGCTGTGAAAGCAGTGTTAAACACCAAACAATTCAAAGATGACTTTCAATTGGAAGACTTAGTAGTTGCTTGTTCAATTCAATGAATTAGTTTAAACAAGAGGGCCAACTGACCACCTGATTGATGGTTTATGATCAATCAATATGACTTGAAGGAATCTGATAGAAGGTCACTCAAGGAACATTTGCTTCACCCAAGCAATATTTCTACAAAATTATTTGAAAATCGATAAACCGGTTGCCATGGAAACAAGAATTTTGTATGGATCCAACATTTTTTAAGAAATTAAAGAATGGACATTGAGAGGATGCTTCCTATTAAATTTCATCACAATTTGCCTAGTGGTTAACGAAGTTGTTTAACTTCAAGTTTACGCGCACACAACAGACAATTCGCCATCACATAACCTCTACTGGCTTTCAGCCAGTGGAGCTAAAAGCAAATACATAATTTAGTTGACACTGTCATCTACCAAAAGCCAGCTACTCATAACTCAAGGCAAGATGTACATGACAGACAGCCGAGATATGAACAATCTGAGTGAACCATTGCAAGGTAACCGACACAAGAAAAATCTAAATATGGCATGGCTAGGGTTATAATAAGAAACATTTTATAGTATAAATATAAAGAGAATTTATTCCTTATAAATTAATTTGAGTCACACATAACACAGCCAAGTTAAGGGAGAGTGAAGTTGTCTTTCCCCATATCTGCTTTATTACAGACAAATCACTATATTATGGTATACATTCAAAAGAATCATCTCAGTAACATTATTCACTTGAGTAACACAACATAGTGTTGAACCCCTTTCCCACATATGCATCAAATCTGCAGCAGAGGACTTTAAATATTTAGATAGAAATTGTCCATTATTGGCCACAATTTTTTCAAAAGTAATCTGTTACTGCATCATACAGACGAGCCTGAATGTGTCTGCAAGTGGAAAAGGGTTAAAAGCCAATTTATAATTCAAGAATGTGAATAACAAAGTTTACAAGATATGTGGCAAATTTAGAATATGAAAATAGCAGATATATATATATATAAATATATATTCTAAAATATATTATGAATATGTTCATTTGTTATTACAGAGAGTTCCTGATTAAAGTTCTCATCTTCTTTAGTGAGTTTAAACAGGCGAGCTCCGCAAAACAGTGACAAAATTAACAATCCTGTACACACCACAAAAATCATACTATTACCATGCCGAAACACATCCTCATGCAGTAACATCAACACGAGACAAGATATCAAGTTTAAAGGTACACGGAACCAGTTCATGATGCTCCACCGATGTTGTTCTGGAATGATTCGACTCCGAAGCTGCCCCATGCATGGAAAATACATGCCTACAGCAAACTCGAAGATAAGAAGGGCAATGAAAGACGTATTGATGTCTGCTTTTCCTGGGCGTGTTGACATCACACAGAGCATGTTGGCTATAACGGCAATGGTACATGTTAGTAACAATAGAATAGGTGCCTGTACATGCTTGCTACTCAAGATATGGTATACAGCCTGTCCGGCCAAAATAGACACCATAAAACATGAGAAGACAAGCCCCAAAGACGGTTTAGCAGGTTCTAAAATTGGTGTCCAAAGAAATATGATTATATATATAACACTCTCAAATAGAGCCTCTATTACACCCACTAAAAATATGGTCTCTTTTGTGAAAATAGTTTTTAATCCATCCCCGCAGGCTTTCTTAAACTTGAGCTTGTGACCACTGAAATTTTCACTCCAATGAGTTGAAACAAGTAGCCCAGCTCCTATGAGAAAAGGTATAGCAAACAAGTATGGTGCCACTGGTCCTAAGTTAAGACCCTCCGAAAGAATATTTGTTGACAGTCCTGCTATGACGGCCAAGACACCATTCCATGTTGATGCCTTTGTGAATGTGACCGCGATCCACTCTTTAGGAAAGTCATGCGTTTCTATGTGCTCATGAACATACCATGCTTCAAATGCTGAAAACAAAACAGATGTTGCAACTCCTCCTATCACACGACCGATGATCAAAATTCCAAAACTACGAGACAGTTTTAACAAACAGGACAGCGAGTATAAAACGGTAAATGACAGGCACAGTTTTTTCCTTCCAATTTGATCAGCTGCTAATGGAGCCCACATTCCTATAATAACAGTGGACGCGAAGCCAAACACGTACAAAATTGCAATTTGTTCTTCTTGAAATCCGTAGTAGGAATACAGCTTATATAAATATGGTCCCTGAAGCCAATCAGCAAACATAGCCAGCAAGTATGCCACGAAATATCCTCTTTGAAATTTGATGAACTGCGGGTTGTTTCCAATTGTATCATCTTCTCGATTCCTGTGGGCTATGAACTGGAGAATAAGACTTAGCACACCCAGGATCACAAAAGCTGTATACACAATGACCATCATGTTTGGGTCTTCTCCGGGTGAATCTGCAAATGAGATAATTTATTCAAATTTAACCCTTTTCTTGATACAGAAGACATTTTAGGCCTTTGTAGCTGCAGATAATCATCGAAAAATTGTGAGAAAATCAAATTACTTTGCTACGTGAACTTTCTTACAACGTTTCCAAGTCCCATTCAAAAGTAAACTGGCATCATTCCAAATGATACACTTATTTCATGACTCACAAGTTCATAACAACCAAAATTTACCACATTACATTTCCATTTTTGGAAGGTGGTTATTTTCAATAATCAGCCTTTCCTTGTAATAATGAGGCGTGGATTTTTCCCTTAGCACCTTTCCAACAAATCAGAAGCAGACGACTTGGGAAAATATCTAGGTAAAAAAAGAGAATTCACTGCAAATAAAAGTGTAAATATTGAAAAGAGTTGAAAACATGGTTGCAAAAGTGAATACTGCTCATTATGAGCAATTTTTCCTTTTGCCACAATATTTTCAAAAGTTGTCTGCTGCAGAAGCATCAGAAAGTCTCTGTATGTGGGAGCAAGGCACAAGTTTATATATTGAATTCCGATACGCCGCCAAAAAGCAAAATGTAAAAGGATGTTTGTATTAACCCTTTCCCTCATATAGACGCTTTGTGACGCCTCTGCAGCAGACGGCTTTTTGAAAGCATAGTGACAAAAGAAGAAATTGCACAAAACGTGCAATTTCTCCTTTTGCCACAATGTTTTCCACTTTTTGTCATGAATGGATAACCTATGTTTTGACAAAATACGTTCAAAGTCGTCTGCTGCAGAATTGTCGTATGAGGAAAAGGGTTAACTAACTAGGTATAACTAGTTACAAAAAAAATAATATATGTTTCAAAATCTGAGCACTGTGTGTGCTCTAGGCTTGTAAAGACTAACAAGGTTTTTCCAAAATGTACCCACATGACCCATTTCCCTATATAATGGGAGATAATATGGAGATGAATGTTATGATCGATGATGGCCCCTTGAGTATTCACAAAACGCTTAAACTTGAAGAATTTTCGTTAGACACAATTGTACAGAGAGGAGATTGTGATCAGACTACACAGTCGCGGACTGATCTTGATATTTTATGGTAGACAAGTCCTGAGAGCCAGTTTCCATTGACCAGGCCCAATAATGTTGAAAGATCGGTTGATAATTGATCAACTGCATTGATTTCATCTAGTATTACCATATATTTTACATGTGACAAAGGTCTGGATAGGAACGGCGAACATCTTATATAAAGTAGTTCTATAACATTGATAAGGAATCCGCCATGGCCGAGTGGTAAGCGTCAGGGATTTGGAATAGGGTGTCCCAGGTTCGCTCCTGGGTTGTGTCGGTCATGGTGGAGTGCCCTAGGGTATTTCCTAGCCTAGTACTGGGTTGTTTACCAAGAGATCATGAACAAGCAAATTCATGAAATTTATATCCCCCGCTTGCAGGAAATATTGTAGGAATAAAGTCCACCGAAAGTGACGATCAAACTTGGCCTAGCTGTTAAGGCATTTAA
Source organism: Serripes groenlandicus (assembly GCA_031761405.1). Lineage (NCBI taxonomy): Eukaryota > Metazoa > Mollusca > Bivalvia > Cardiida > Cardiidae > Serripes > Serripes groenlandicus. The sequence continues at coordinate 217,156,207 of JASEVX010000001.1, forward strand.
CCTTGTTACCAAGTTTGAAAAAACAACGGTTCACATTTGTGGCAGTAATTGCACGGAAACAGCAACAAACGACATTTTTTGTTAATCAAGGGGCCATAACGAATAACGAATAAAGTCGGCCGAAAGTAACAATCGAACTTGGGCTAGCCCTTAAGGCATTTAACGTTGTTACCAAGTTTGAAAAAAAACGGTTCCCATTTGTGGCAGTTATTGCACGGAAACAGCAATTAACTCCACCGAATAAAGTCTGCAGAAAGTGACGATCGAACTTGGCCTAGCCCTTAAGGCATTTAACGCTGTTACCAATTTGAAAAAAAAAACGGTTCACATTTGTCGCAGTTATTGCAAGGAAACGGCAACAAACGAAAAAGATTGCCCGCCGAAAGTGATGATTAAACTTGGCCTAGCCCTTAAGGCATTTATTTAACCTTGTTACCAAATTTGAAAAAAAAAACGGTTCACATTTGTGGCAGTTATTGCACGGAAACGGCAACAAACGACATTTTTTGTTAAATAAGGGGCCATAACTCCACCGAATAAAGTCTGCCGAAAGTGACGATCGAACTTGGCCTAGCCCTTAAGGCATTTAACCTTGTTACCAAGTTTGAAAAAAACACCGGTTACATTTGAGGCAGTTATTGAAAGGAAATGAAGTGTGACAGACAGAAAGACGGACAAACCCAAATTAATAACCCCCCTTTTTTCTTCGAAAAAGCGGGGTATAATAAGTGAACTATTGTGTAATATAATTGAAATAATGTTGTATTTGTAAACAGTATTAAATCCCAATAAACAAAAAGTTGTTTTTTTATTTTTTTCGGCTCGAAAGAGATCTTGTAACATGTTATTTCATGATATTCTTGAATTTTGTAAAAGTAAGTTGCTGATAGAAGGCCTATAGATTGTTTATTTTAATATTTTCATCTTCGTGTCTTTAAAAAAATAAACATAACATTCATAGGCTTCTTCTCATGCTACTTTATAAGAGACAGATTGGCAAATGTGTGTGAAATTTAGTTAAACTTATGACGAACAAAACATCACAGCACTTCGTTATTTTGTACCCTCTCTATTTCAGTTACTTTGTACCCTCTCTATTTCGGTTATTTCGTACCCTAGTTATTTTGTACCCTCTATATTTCGGTTATATCGTACCCTAGTGTAACCAACATTAATTATGCCTTGGATTAATTCCTGCAAATCTTGTATTTATCTAGAAAAATGTAACTCGTACCTTGCTTTAGTATATGTGTATTTTATGCCATTGATAGCTGGAAAAGGCAGGAAGGCATCATAATGGAGAAATCGTTAAAAAATGCAAACTTACCTTGAACATTCGTTCCTTCTAAATATTTAATTTATCCAACACATTAAATACACAAAACTTTAATTTGCATATGATATTCATTTCACGTTATAAAAGGTTATATGATTGAATATTAATTACATGGTTTTGGCATTTCATATTATTGCATTTGATGTTTGAAGTCAGTTAAAGTTGGTATTTTATTCAAGACGTATCAATTTAATTACATATGGGCAAGAATTCACTAATGCAACACAAAGTGTGACATTGAAACAAAAAAATAGATCACCTTTATTCATTTTATAAAATGCCTTACTACTAAGTTCTTCTAGCAAGACATCTAAAACCAAGAGACTTTTTTTAAAATATGTCTTCTTGTCTTCTTTAAATGTCATAGTTATTGAAATATGGAGTATGTAACATTGACACCAAGATTATTTCAATTGCTCATATCTCATATAATTGAAAGAGGCTCTAATTTGTGCTATGGTGTGAAATGATGTTGGAGTTTGTTCCAACATTTACCCTTTGAATGAGAAATACTGTCTTGTCGTTTAACAGGAAAAAATAGCAAAAAGATATGGTTGGTGTCAATGTTACACTTGTAAAGTTTGTGCAGACTTATGTTTGTTTCAAATAATATATCTTGCTTCTGTCCTAGCCTATTTCATGGCTGTTGAGGTCAGTGTGTTTTTTGTGAATGAATTTCATAAGTAAACATCCTAAAAAATAAAAATAAAGCTCCATTTGATGCATGTAACATTGACACGTTGATAGCCATAGATTAAAATGTCATTTATATCCATTAAACATATAAAATCTTCTTTAGTTTGTGGATTATATGTTAGAAGTTGGGACCAGGGCTTCTGATTCAGGTTGTATTTACTACTGTGTATGTTTGATTGCCAGATATTTGAAGTATGTAACATTGACACTTTCGTGTCAACTGAAATAGTTACATACATTTAGAAATCTCATTTATTTCTGTTATATACAATATTATTTGTTATTTTTTTTACTTGTAGCAAAAGCATGTGATGCAATATATCAAATAACTTCAAACATCTCTAAATTATGAACTTATTAATATTATACTGTTATATGTATTGTTGCATGTAACATTGACAGAATTGTTGTCAATGTTACATACAAATTTGAAAATCAATTTTATTTAGTTAGATTTGAAATTTAATATGTTGTTTTGTGGTTTGGAGATTAATTGTCAGGAGTGGAATTTTTCTAAATTAAATAGTTTAGCCTGTCAGCTGCTGTATAGAAGATATGGCTATGCTGGATGCATGTAACATGGACATGTTTGTGTCAAATTAAACAGTTACACACACATATCAAAGGTTGTTGTTTCTGATTAAGAGAAAAAAAAAATATATATTTTTATTTATAAATGTTCTACCAAAAAGCATAGCCAGTGATTGGAGATACTTGTCTAAAGAGAAGCAAATAATTGAAGTTTTAAAAAAGTATGGTGTAGGTAACATCTTGTCAAGGTTACATGCACATTTTGACGTCAGTTTATTTTTTGTCATACATTATATTATGAATTCATATTATTACAGATTTTTAAATCATCCAATAATTTGTAAATTTTATTAAATTAAAACAACTGAAAGCATTCCATTATTGAAGTATTTGATCAAAATGTGTAAGATTTATTTGACACCAAAATTTAAGACATTATGCTGGGCCTTCCTATCATAAGTCACTCAAAGATTTGAAGAAAATGTGTTTTTATTCATCAACTGGGTAAGGAAAGCATAATATAAGGCAAAAATTTAAGTTCTTTGGTGCTGCAATTTATGTTTGTTTGATAAATGTATGCATGTAACAATGTTTGACACCAAATGTTACATGCACATGTCAATTTTCATTCTTTTTTTGTAAAACAATTGTTGCAGACAAATACACTGGATTGATTTTTTAAGAAAATTTGATTATTAGATATAAGTTTTGAATCAACTACACACTAAAATGAGGCAAAATAAAGCACACACATTAAAGTGCATGTACAAAATGTCACACTTTTTGTCATACTAAAAGCTTAAATATGATGTTTTAAGGCTTTATTTCTCGCAACCAATACTTTTTAAGTTCATTCCTTTTTTACAAAAGGATGTGTAAGGTATAAATGTGTAAATAAATGTCTTAATTTTTTTTCTAAATCTGTACTTAATTGAAACTACATACAGAATAGAGTGTTGACACCAAGAATTCCAATAGTGAATTCTTGCCCATATATCTTAAAGAAAGGAAGGCAAACTGATTACTTATGTAAATATTTTCTATCATATGACTTGAAGCATCTCACACAACAATGTCACCAAGCAATTTGAGACCAACACTATATTTTGGATGAACTAGGTCCCCCTCATAAATTCATAATGTCTGGGATATTTAACACTCTTCTGCACATCCACATAGCACTTCTCGAAATGTTCTTTCAATAGCTGATTGAGTTGTCTTCTCATTCTGTTGAATGATGTACTTAAAGGCACACTGAGAAACAATTAAAAGCCAATATGTTAACACCTTCATCAAACATAACACATTATTATTATGACAAAAGCTGTTACAAAATGACATAAAAACCATTTAACTAATATTGTTTATCATGTACAATACCACTAAATATTTTGAAATACATTTTGTAAACATATATATTATAATATGATTCGAATTAATTTATCTGTAACCTATTGTTGGTTACAAAATAAATGACACTATGGTACGAAATATAGAGGTTACAAAATAACTAGGGTACGAAGTAACTGTCTCCCCCTTGCAGCTACCACTTGTCGGAATATCCGAACATTGACTACCCGAAATATGTGCCACTACAGTATTGGCATTTCGCGTTCTTTCTAGAATAAAATCACAACAGTACAGCTACTTACCACAGTTTTATAGAAAGGACATCACCTGATATACTCATAATTCAACGACAGCAAAATGTCTTATTCAACTTCTTGCCGAAAGTCCTGGTTATTTTGTCTTAAAAGAAAACATGTTGTTGTCAAACAGGAAGTGAAAGTTGGCAGGTATATACAACTTTAAGAATATGCCAAATAATTTAACGAATCTCAAAATAAAATAAGCTAATATCTTGGTTTCTTTATATGCTATGCTCGTTGGCGCAAGAATAGCACGATAAATATTGTGCATGCAATTGAAACAGCACATTCAGACATGTCATGGTGTCAAGCCATAATTCGAGAATATTAACGGGATTCAGTCTTTCCTTTGGTTTGCTGATTGCAGAAGTCCCCGTAGCGCAGTGGATAGCGCGCTGGACTTCTAATCCAGAGGTCGCGGGTTCGAATCCCGCCGGGGATGATTTTTTGTTTATCCTGCTCAGTAATTGTCAAATCTTTAGTTGCTAGTAGTCTTTACGCCGTATTTCAGTAACGTACCGCAGATGGTATTAATCTTTCGACGTAACCAATCACATCTGAAGCAAACAATTGTATTATAAAATCGCGATCCCAGTAGGCTTGACAGTAGGCTTTCACAAGCCTGACTAGGAACGACGACAGTTCAGGTATCGTCTAACTTACTAATAAGAAAGTAAGGTAGTGTGCACGCGCCTTGCTCATTATTTCTTTGAATTTCTGTATATATATCATCCCGAACATCCTGAGTCTACTGAATTAAAGAACTACCCAATCAGACTTTGAGAAAAATATGAAATATTAGGATATTTAATTATCTTGCCTGAAAACGTATTGTCTCAAATATACTCCTGTTCGAATTCGTAGCGAAAGTTTAGTCGTCTTACTGGACATTGATTTGACAAAACAGAACGGTAAACGTGTAAATAATTTCCCTTTGCAAGTCTATATGTGATTATAAAATAACTCCATATCAAAGTGGCGTTACATTAATGTCACACTTTCCTACACAGTTTGTCATTTATTAGTTACGTACCCTCTTCCGTTATTGGGCTTTTCTCAGCAATTGTAACACTCCCTTTGAATAACACGTTTGTCAATATCCCCTGCAATATATAGCAAAGTATTATTTACACCTGAACAACTTATGTAAATTCTAAACTTAGTGAAATAATGACGAATTGCTGTAAAATATCCGCCGTAACTTTTTCATAATCCACTTAGAGTTACTTCCCCTAACACCACTTTGCTTTACTTATGAATTGTGACACTCCCTTGTGTATAATATGTTTTTTTCAATATCACCCGCAACATCGCAAAGTACGATACACACATGAAATGTCTTTATAACGTCTAAACTAAGTAAAGATTGACAAATTCTGTTAAAATAGGTATGTGATCACCTATCCGCAGTAACTTTTTTAGAATCCATTTACAGTTGCGTCCCTTGATAACAATCTCATTACGTAACCTATCCTCTCTTGTTTTGTTTTCTCAGCAACTGTAACACTCCCTCGGCTTAACATGTGCTTTCTATTTCACCTGCAACCGTGTAAAGTATTATGTACTTGAATAAGTCTTTATTATTTCTAACATGAGTGAATTAATGACGAATTGCTGTAAAATTCTATCATCGCCTATTCGCCGTAACTATTTCAGAATCCATTTTGAGTTGCTTCCCCTGATGTTATTTTCTTACGCGGCTTTAATTACCACGATCACCGGCAAAAGTATTATTTTCTTCCGGGAAAATATATTGTCGTCTGCAATATGTTTCTTTGCCATGGCAACAGGTTTCATGACAATTAATGTCTTAAATCTGTTTGGAAATACTTTAAGAAGTATTGTTTAAACGTTAACATCTTTATAAATATTACAAAATACAGAACTTATTATTTTCTCAAAGTAAGATCAGTCAAGGGGTGCTAGATTTTACAAAAAAAACTATTTTATCTTACTGCTTACTGTCTCATTTTAGTATCCAAATTCTATAAGGGAAACACTTGAGATAAATATCCTTTTAAATGCCTTATTCGACATCATTTCTGGCGAAACTTGAAAGCACCTAATGTGTTTACAAGTATCATCACATGTATCATATTAACCTATGAGGTGGTTTAAGAACGCCTTACTAACAGCTCATTGCTAAAACTTAATTGCTGGTATCCCCATTCATGTGGAGTTTCCAGATGGTATGTGTTCCGATATTTTCTGTGTGTCCTGACTTGATACATGATTGTAGTGTAACATACATTTTGACAAACGCAGTTGTAACACATCATTATTGATTATGCATTTTATCAACGAACTTTTTCTGTTACAGCTTTTAATGCTGTCCGTTTGAACGTGTGTGATAAGCAGTAACCAGTGTATCCTTAAGACGATGTCCACCATAAATTCCCTGAATTCATGTGAGGTGAAACGCGAATGATTGTATCTGACTAATCACACTTCATCTGTCTCAGAATAGCTATTTTTTATGGTGAAAGGCAGAAAAAATGGAGATACCGACAACAAATAAAATCACGATAAGTTATATAAAGAAAGATAAGACGTCTAGAAACATCTAGAAAAACGATTAGACTAGAGTTCACTGGTTAACGTGCCATCTGATCTTTGTCGTAACTATTCGTAAGTGATGTTTAAAACCGTGTCGGAGAGCAGGGTATAGGGGCCTATAGATGTTGCTCAACAATATATTTAATATTCAGACGGCAATTTCCCGCATCTGACTACTGTAAACAAGAGTGTGAAAAATAAACAAGTTGTTGATAATGAAAACATTTTACCACACTGTCCAGCTCAATGCAATGATGATTCTGTAATGTATTAACAATTTCCATATGTTTGCCGATATACCCTAATTTAGTTTAAACTTATTTATTTTACATCGATTGCTTTCAGCTTGTATTAATCACGCTTAATGTCTGCTTCCTTTAGACTTAACAAGTACTTTTTTTTGTCTGAAATTATCCGAAAAGCAGAACCCGTTTTTCACGGGATTCGTACTGGGACCTTTGTTACCAGAGACCAACGCCCAACCCTGTACGACTTTCTTCCACGAGATACTTTCAAAGCTGTCTGCTGCTATCAAGAATGAGTTCGATATGCCTTCATTCCAGGAATAGAAGCAAATCTTTAAAACATGTAAATCAAATATTTTGGTTTCAACTCTACTAGTTTAGTTTATTTCCCCCGCCCCAAACAAAAAAGATAGAGAAAACGATATGTTAGAATACAAATGTGCAGACTTACCAAACAGCGGTTAAAACAGGATAGGGTAAATGTATGGGCTAGCCATGTAATGGATAACCCATTGCCCGAAATGTCATATTTAGAGGCGTCTGCTCCCATACAAGATTAGCGTCGTCCGACAATAAACGGAAGGCCTTCCTTTCTAAGAACTACGGAACCATATTTTAGATGGAATGGCTTGTTTTGCATGTACGAGAAGACAGTGATGCAGTGGTAACGCATCGGCCTCTTGTATCAAAGCCAAAGCTGTCTGCTGCTATCAAGAATGAGTTCGATAGGCCTTCATTCCCGGAAAACGAGCAATTTTCTTCTTTTGTCACCATGTTTTCAAATGGATTTTCTGTGCTTTTGCCTAGACGTTTTCAAAAGTCGTCTGCTGTAGATTTGTTGTATGCGGAAAAGGGTTAAACCTAAAAAGCTTCCGGAAGGGCCCATATTGCCACCCTGTCACATGCATTAGCAAAATAATGACATTTTACGTTTTTTTTAAAGGAAATTAACACTCAAGATCACACCAAGGAGCTGGTTTGTTCATTTTTATATATGCTCAACCAAATCGAATGTACATCATTTAACACATGCATAGATGTGATGCAATAGTATGGTATAGCACACATATTGTTTCCATTGTTTATAAACAAACACTTACACAATTATAGCATAAGCGAAATGTTTATTTATAAAATAAGTAGGTTATAGGTTGTTGTGCTATCAGACTGTGATATATAGGCATACACGAATCGAAACTGCGTACTGTTTTGAAAATATTGAGCACATATGTATATAAAACAGAGAAATTTCAAGAGGGAATAGTATTTGAAAGTCTTATCTCCGAAATAATTATTTTCTCTTATGAACTCGGATGTCTGGTGCTATTAAAAAAGCTCCACTCAAGAAGAAAGCTGTGATATACCCTTTCCAACGTACAACACATCTGCAACAGAAACTATAGAAAACAGTTTGGAAAATATGTACAATATCTACTGAAAGTTAAATCGTCAAATAGTGTTGAAAACATTGTTGCTCAAAGAGAAATGGAACGTTATGAGTAATTCCCCTACTTAACCAACTTTTTACCAAACGTCGTCTTCTTCTCCACCTGTAACCCAAATCTTTTCAAATATCCTTTGCATGTGGGAACAGTTTAAATAAACTTTAAATTGACCGTATAATTAAACTAATTCCTTATTCTGATTAATTCAGTACGGCCAAAGGGTTAACCATTATACCAGATATATATGAGCCGTTTCACGAGAAAACCAACATTATGGTCTCTGCGTAATATATCGACCCAGATCTCCCTGCGCAGTCCGCGCAGACAATCTGGGCCGACACATTCCGTCTCTGGCAGATAGAGGTATAGAGTAATGATTCCTGAAACAGAAAATCCACAAGTGTCTACCCAGGTTAGCCTGCGCGGTATGCTTAGGCTGATCCGGGTCGAAACTAAACGCTGTGTCCACACTGTTGGTTTTTTCGTAATCCGGCTCATATATAAAATCGCTACAAAAAACTTGATAAACCTGGACAATTTAAAGTACATTTATGAGTTATGGTTGCGGTACAGAGTTGAAAGTATTTTGTGGAAAAAGTAGAATTCTTTAATTTTTACCAATTTATATTTCTTTAAATTATTGTTTTCAAAAGTAAATTTGTTACAGAGACGTATAAAGTCGTTTGAATCAGACAACGTGTCTAAAGATGCATGCTATCTACTGCATATGTTACACTAACAACGTGACGATTATACGGGTTCAATTGTATCGTGTTCAGAGGTCCAGATACGGAGGGGCATACAACTTTTTTCACAACAATATCTACCTTAGTATTCAACTACCGCCTCGGTAATATAGTGGTATAGCGTCCACCTTGGCTGCGGGAGGTCGCGAGTTCGATCACCGGCCGGCTCATACAAAATACTTGGTAGTAATAGCTAACCTCCTTGGTACTTAGGGTTGCGGGGTTAGCATTACGACTGCGAGCTAGTGTCAGGATAAATGGACTTGTACTTCTGGTAACTTACGCCCGGTTCCGAATCCCCGACGCTAACCACTCGCCCACGTTGAATTCCTATAAACTGTGTTACATCTGACCCGAAGTGTGATATGCTTTTGAAAAAAACGTGCACGACGAGCATCAATATGATGGTTCTTCAGATTCGTATAAAACAAGCATTTTCCTTTAACTGTTTCCCACATACAAGAAATCTGCAGCAGACGACTTTTAAAACAATTTAGCAAAAACACTGAAAATCTCCATAAAATAAGGTATTATTACTGAACTGTTGGAAAGTTTGTGGCTAAAGCGGAAATTGCTTGTTTTGAACAATTTCTCAATGTGTCTCAATGTTTTCAAAATCGTCTTCTGCAGATGCGTCAAAGTGCGTCTATATGTGGAAAATGGTTAACCCATGTTCCACATGTAAACAACCCAACAACAGGTAATTTGTACTAATTGTAAGTATTGTGTTAAAAGGATAAATGACCTTTTCAATGATGATTATTTCTTTTATAGAGAATTTCCATATTTCTGCCTAGATGAATTCAAGGTGGACTTCTGCAGATTTGTTGTATGCGGGAGCGTGTTAAATAAAAGGGTTATCTTATTTATAGATACGTTTATTACATCGTCAATTTAAGCATTTAGAGATTCTCTACGAATACACAACAACATGGCAAAACTTCATACACTCGTTTTATTCAATTGTTTTATTCTATTTGGGATTATTCATTTAAACAACGGTCAAAAAGGTAAGTGGGTATACTCTGATATACACGTATGTATGTGTTATTATAATAAAATAAATTCGGTTGTGTTTTTTAAATAATATTTTAGTCTATGTTCCGTGTAATCCTTTTCCACACTCAGACGCATTCTGACGCCTGTAAAACAGATGAGTTTTGAAATCTTTGTGGCAAAAGGAGAAATTGCTGACGATAAGCAATTTTTACATTTGTCTCACAATGATTTAAACTATATTCAATTATTTAACATTAAGCAATTTTTCCATTTGTCGCAATGTTTTAGTAATTAGGCAACTATCTTAAGGTTTAATTACCTCCCTTTAATGATTTAAAGATAATAGCGACCACAAATGAAACTAAATATTGTCTGGATATCAAAATATCTTACCCCCCAAAAAGTTGTTTCTCAAAAATCGAGCTTTGGTGAATGGTTTGTAGTCTAAAACATATGCAATGTTATGTATATAATGCATGAGTATTATTATCATGTCTGAAACGATATCATGTGTGCATAGTTTCTAATAAGCTAGACGATATTGTCGGGTTTAAAGTATATCTGTATGAAGGATCATGGTTGCATCATAATTAAACAATGCATGCACTCTGCTACACATGTGTATGTGTTTCAATCTAGTTCTACGCTTATTGCTCTACATCAATTATTGAACCATTTATTTGGGCGAAAATCGGTTTTCAGTAACAGCCATACGAGCTGGAGAAAACTTGTATATACAATTTAAGTGTGTATTGTCACAGTGATAATTGTAATACGGGATTGTACACGATGTGTGTAGCGATTTAGAAGTATACTATTTACCATTACACAAAACTGTTCAGAACCTATCGACTACCTACATGCGTACGATAGCAACGTACGAAACTTTGAAGTGGTAATGTTTTTGTGAACATGTGAAGCATATACTAACTTCCGTCTACCGTTGTAGACACGATGTAGTGCGACTATAAATAGATGTTAAATAAAGCCATTACAAATACGTGCTTATCAGAGTGAGCCCGCATGAATGACATATTATCAACCGGAACATCTTATAGATTTTCTTCGGAACGTACCGAGTGACCAAGCGTTCAGACTGACATTCGTTCGGAGAAGATAATTTAGACCGTAAATACATCACCATGTGTGTAGCTGACGTTACATAGGTTCCCGAGATCCATTTTCGTCCAAATGCTCATTAGTTTATAAGCCGTGGCAATTAACTTATTTCTAAATCCAGAAGCTATTCACATAGACTTTTCAACCATGGCCATTGACATTGAAATCTTACCGTATTTAAACACAGAGACTGTTCATATGCCTATTACCTGCGGCAATTGACAGAGCTGCAGTTGAACTATTTTTTCTGAATGATGTCCGAATAGAGGCTATTCATGTTGACAGAGGTATGTTTATATGTCTCTAATGTTGGCCATTTAAACTGCGGCCATTTTGGCTGTTGCAGAAGAAACAATTTCTGTATTCTATCTCAATGTGTGTGTTTGTCTGTGTGTCGTTGTTATTGTTTTGTGATATGTATTGAGCATGCACGCAATAGTCATGTACATTTAATGAAACGAATTTTATACAGTTTTCAATTAATTTTTAGATGTCTTTCGCACAATGAAACGGCTGTTTTTGATCCTATTCGAGAAACGTGAATATAACAAGATGGTTGCCCCTATCGGATTGGAAGATCAAGCTGTCAGAGTCACATTAAATCTGGATATTAAGCGACTCATTGCTTTTAATACAGTAAGTACTGTAACGTGGGAGTCACTGCCAACCTTATGTTTTCTAATTAACCATTTGCCTCATACATTCGCATTTTGACGCCTATGCACCAGTCGACTTTTGAAAACATTATGACAAAGAGAACAATTATTTCTTTTTGCAACACTGTTTTAAACTATTACTATATCATTTACAGAGATTGTTCTAAGATGTTTTCAAAGTCGATTACTGAAGTTTTATTTTATGTTGGAAAGTGCATTAATTGTAACTACGATCCAACGTCGTGTTGTCACAACGATTCTATATAGTCCCCCAGGATGTTTGTTTGTCTAAATGGTCGATCATGATCTTCGAAGAAAACCAGAATGTCAGTTTTTCTTTTCAATTGATTAATTCTCCTACTCGTGTGTTTCCTAACTTTCTCGAACCAGTATGCCACACAACATACTTTCCAAGCATCTTGCTGCTTTTCCACATAGACAGTTAGCCCATTTGTGGAAGACGCCCGTCTTAGTGACTTATGTCAAACGTCGGAAAGAATGTTGGCCGAGCTGGGGTTCGATTTCACCATCCCTGGACGTGACTCAAATAAAGCTGTTTGATTAGCTCTACTGGCCAAAGGCCAGAAGAGATTATGCCATGGCGTTGTGTCCGTCGTGCGTGCGTGCGTGCGTGCGTGTGTGCGCGTGCGTGCGTGCGTGCGTGCGTGCGTGCGTGCGTGCGTGTGTGCGTGCGTGCGTGCGTGCGATCGTAAACAATTGCTTGTGAACGCGATAAATTCTTCAGTTTTATTTGTATCTCAATCAAACTTATAAAGTAGTTAATATCTATGAGAGCTCCGTGTCTTTCGTTAACCAGCCAGATCCGCCCATGCAAGACTGGATTATGGCCCTTGCAATTGTCAGATTTGCTATAATAGAGCTGTGAACACAATATAGGCTTTATTTACTATCTGATCATCACCAAACTTAGATAGTAGTTAAATATTGATGAGAACTCGGTTCCTTTTGAAAACCAGCTAGATGTGCCCTTGCATGACTGGATTATGACCCTTGAAATTGTCAAAATTGCTATAATACAGCTTGTGAACGCGATAAAGTCTTCAGTTTTGATTGTATCTCAATCAAACTTTAATAGTAGTTAGATATCCATGAGAGCTCGGGTCCTTTTGCAAACCATTGCTATAATACAGCTTGTGAACACAATATAGCCTCCATTTACTATCTGATCTTCATTAAACTAAGAGAGAAGTAAATAGTGATGAGAGCTCGGTTCCTTTTGAAAACCAGCCAAATGTGCCATCGCATAACTGGATTATGGTCCCTGAAACTGTCAAAATTGCTATAATACAGCTTGTGAACACAATATAGGCTCCATTTACTATCCGCTCTTCACCAAACTTAGATAGCCGTTAAATATTGATGAGAGCTCGGATCCTTTTTCAAACCAGCCAGATCCGCCATGCAAGACTGGATTATGGCCCTTGAAATTGTCAAAATTGCTATAATAGAGCTTGTGAACACAAAAGAGCGTCCATTTACTATCCGATCTTCACCATACATACATGCTCTGGATTGAAAATGACAAAAGAACCATGCCAGTAGAGCATAGGCCCTCATGGGCATCATGTTGTATTTAAATGTCACTATTCTTAAAACAATTTATCACTAAATACGATCTGCCAACTGTAACCGTAAGATGAAAAAAGGTAAAATACACTAACTCGAAAATAGTTTGGTACAGAATTGAAAGGGTTTTGCGTAAAAGGAGTAATTGCTCGTTAATGTCAATTCTATCTTTATTTTTGCAAAAAGTTTTTAAATGACGCCTGCTACAGAGAGGCCAAACGACGAGATTCATGAAAAAAAAAACCTTTCCCTCATATAGACGCTTTCTGACGCCTCTGCAGCAGACGACTTTTTGAAAACATAGTGACGAAAGAAGGAATTGCTCAAAACGAGCAATTTCTGCTTTTGACACAATGTTTTCCACTATTAGTCATAGGTTATCCATTCAATTATAGAGATTTTCTATTTTTTGACAAAATATGTTCAAAGTCGTTTGCTGCATAATTGTCGTATGAGGGAAAGGGTTAAACATTCCGGTATTTCTAGGAGACCCAAGTGCTCAGCCTGGACGCTGTGATCTCGATGATGTGGTTCGATCATCAGCTGACGTGGGATCCGAAGGACTATGCTAATATTAGTATGATTCGAGTTCCGAGTGAAACAGTGTGGCAACCGGATATCATTCTTTACAATAGGTAACCAGTCAATTATATATTATATTTAGCATGTTGTTTTACGCCCGCATTCAACACGTTTCAGTTATATCACGGCTTTCCTAGGTAAGTTAACAGTACTACTGGTCCATTTTATCCTGACGCTGGTCAACGAGTCAGTCGTAATGCTATCCAAAAATCCTTACCACAAAGGAGGAACAACATTATAACCATTGTTAAAGTATCCAACTCGCGACCTCACGCACCCGAGGCGGACGCTCTTAACTACACCGCAGAGGCTGTCAATTATCTATCTAGCTTAACCCTTATCCTGCCTAATTACAGCAACTGGTAAATCCTTCTTTACATTTTAACGGGCTAGTTTCTACTTAGTACTTACAAATCAATCGTTACATATTAATGGTCTAGTTTCTACTAAATACTTACAAATCGTTACATATTAGATGGACTAGTTTTTTACTTAATACTTAAAAATCGTTACATATTAGATAGACTAGTTTTTACTTATTACTTACAAATCGTTACATATTAAATGGACTAGTTTCTACTAAATACTTACAAATCGTTACATAGTAGATGGACTAGTATTTACTTAATACTTACAAATCGTTACATATTAGATGGACTAGTTTTTACTTATTACTTACAAATCGTTACATATTAAATGGACTAGTTTCTACTAAATACTTACAAATCGTTACATAGTAGATGGACTAGTATTTACTTAATACTTACAAATCTTTACATATTAGATGGACTAGTTTTTACTTAATACTTACAAATCGTTACATATTAAATGGATTAGTTTTTACAAAGTATTTACAAATAGTTACACATCCAATGAACTAGATTTTACTAAATACCTACAAATCGTTAAATATAATTGGATTAGTTGTTACTGAATGCTTACACATCCTTACATATTAATGGACTACTTTTAACAACATGTAGGAGTGAATTATGACAAACAAGACTTTACTGATTATTTACAAATCGTTACATATTAGATGGACTAGTATTTACTAAATACTTACAAATCGTTACATATTAGTTGACTAGATTTTACCTAATACTTACAAATCTTTACATATTAAATGGACTAGTTTTTACTGAATACTTACAAATCGTTACAAATTAATGGACTTTATTTTATTTATTTATTCTCTATATTTTCCCCAATATCATGGAGATTTGAATAAAAAAATCAGTTACAATTATGAAATGATTAACAAACGACAGAGAAAAGAAAGAAAATCACGTAGAAAATTACCCATCTCTCTCTCTCTCGCTGTCTCCTTCGGTCTCTGTCTGTCTGTCTGTCTCTTTGTTCTATCTACTAGTTTTTACTAAATACATACAAATCGTTACATATTAATGGCCTAGTTTTTACTAAATACTTACAAATCGTTACATATTAATGGCCTAGTTTTTACTAAATACTTACAAATCGTTACATATTAATGGCCTAGTTTTTACTAAATACTTACAAATCGTTACATATTAATTGAGTAGTTTTTACTAAATACTTACAAATCGTTACATATTAATGGAGTAGTTTTTACTAAATACTTACAAATCGTTACATATTAGATGGACTAGTTTTTACTAAATACTTACAAATCCTTACATATTAATGGCCTATTTTTTACTAAATACTTACAAATCGTTACATATTAATGGCCTAGTTTTTACTAAATACTTACAAATCGTTACCTATTAATGGCCTAGTTTTAACTAAATACTTACAAATCGTTACATATTAATGGTCGAGTTTTTACTAAATACTTACAAATCGTTACATATTAATGGACTAGTTTTTACTAAATACTTACAAATCGTTACATATTAATGGCATTGTCTTTGCTAAATACTTGTAAATCATTACATATAAATGGACTAGTTTTTACTTATAAATCGTTACATATCCAATAGACTAGTTTTCACTAAATATTTACTAATCGTTACATATAGATGGACTTGTTTTAACTAAATACTTACAAATCGTTACATATTTGTGGACTAGTTTTTTTGCAAAATACTTACAAATCGTTACATATAAATGAACTAGTTTTTACTAAATACTTACAAATCGTTACATATTAATGCACTAGTTTCAACTAAATGCTTACAAGTCGAAACATATGATGGAACAAGATGTTGTGCAAAGTACTAAGAAATCGTTTCGTACTAAAAACTTACAAATGGTTACATATTAATGGACTAGTGTTTACTAAATCTTAAAAATCGTAACGTATAAATGGCATAGTCTAAACTAAATCTTACTAATCGTTACATATCAATTAACTAGTTTTGACTAAATACTTAAAATCGTTACATATTGGTGGACTAGTTTTTTTTAACTAAATAGTTACAAATCATTACATACTAATACTAGTTATTTGCAAAATGCTTACCAAGCAAGTTTTTTATTTTACTAAATACTTACTAAATACTTACTAAATACTTACAAATTGTTATATATTAATTGACTAGTTTTTTTTAATTAAATAGTTACAAATTGTTATATATTAATTGACTAGTTTTTTTTAACTAAATAGTTACAAATCATTACATACTAATGGACTAGTTATTTGAAAAATGCTTACCAATCGTTACATATTAATGGACTAGTTTTTACTAAATACTTACAAATCTTTATATATCCAATAGACTAGTTTTTACTAAATACTCACAAATCGTTACATATTAATGAACTTGTTTTCTTACTAAATACTTACAAATCGTTACATATAAACGTACAATATTTTATTAAATACTTACAAATCGTTACATATAAATGTACACTTTTTTTATTAAATACTTACAAATCGTTACAGATAAATGTACACTACTTTATTAAATACTTACAAATCGTTTCAAATGTATGGCCTAGTTTTTGCTAAATACTTACAAATTGTTACATATAGATGTACTAGTTTTCACTAAATACTTACAAATCGTTACATATTGCTTGAATAGTTTTTGTTAAATACTTAAAAATCGTTCTATAGTAATAGACTAGCTTTTTGTAATTACTTACAAATCGTTACATATCAAAAGACTTACACATTGTTACATATTGCTGGACTAGTTTTTACTAAACACATGTACTTACAAATTGTTATATATTAATTGACTAGTTATTTTTAACTAAATACTTACAAATCGTTACATATTAATGGAATAGTTATTTACAAAATGCTTACAAATCGTAACATATCAATGAACTAGTTTTTACTTAATACTTACAAATTGTTACATACACATTGACTAGCTTTACTAAATACTTACAAATCTTTACATTTTAATGGACATTTTTTTGCAAAATATTTACAAATCGTTTAATATTAATGAACTAATTATTTACTAAATACAAATCGTTACATACACATGCAATTGTTTTTTACTTAAAACTTACAAATCTTTACATCTTACTGGACTAGTTTTTGCGAAATGGTTATATATAATATCACAATAATGGTCTTATTTTTTCTTAAATACTAAAATAAGGTGTTAATTATGACAGACAATATTTGACATCACGAATATGCAGGTTAGTCTTTGTATCCATTGTGTTCGCACATATGGTTTAAAGGATAACTTTATATTATTCCATACTTGCTTTAACCCTTTCCGGAATACAAGCAATCTGCAGCAGTCGACTTTGAAAACGTTTAGTCAACAATATAGAAAGTCCTTATCCACGAAAGAACACGTATTGAATAAAGATTGTTAAGATATTTTTAAAAGTTGTCTACTACAGAGGCGTCAAAAAGCATCTGTATAATGGACAACGGTTATTTCGGGTGCTACAGACTACAGCTGGACACAACAGACATTTTATTTTCGGCGTAGCTGTAAAGAGTACATTTTTCACAAACTTTTAATGACTACTAGAGAAACACCGTGTCTGTCGACAATTGTTGATATAGGTTTTTGTTGAAAGCGTTAATGTCGGTCATCATTACCTAAAATTTGAACCGACATACTAAGGTTTAAAACCCTTTCCCACATACAACACATATGTAGCAGAAGATTGCAAATGCATTTTAGCAAATAACATAAATAATCTCTGTAAATAAAAGTTTAATTATTGAATCAAGTTCAAAACATTGTGGCTAAAGAATAAATTGTCCATTATGATCAATTTCTCCGTTTGCCACACTGTTTTCAAAACTCGTCTGCTTTAGAGGCGCCAGAAGTCGTTCTATATGTGGGAATGGTTTAAATTGGTATTAGTTTCAATAAAAATGTTAATAGAACTCTGGAGAATTCACGTATTTCAAGTTATAACCTCCTTATTAGACAATGAAAACCTATTTTGTCGGTTCTCGTGAGACTTGTTGAACTGAGCCGATTATCTTGTGCACCATCAACACAGGTTTGGTTTGGATATAACAGAGACTTCGACACTTGCTTGTTTTCAATTGATTCTTTGTTGTTTAACGCCGTTCTCAACAGGGTTTTCCGTCATATCATGGAGGCCATTTCCCTACGCGTGTGTTTCCGGGTTTTCTCACACCAGTACTCCACACAACAATCTTTCCAAGCAACTGGCTGCTTACCTACATAGCCCATTTTTGGACGCCGAATTACGTATGTCGCAGGCACTTTTTGTCAAACGGCAAGGATAACGTTTTCCGTTCTGGGTTCGAACAAATGGATTGACACCCCACGTCGCTACCAACTGAGCTACTGTTTTCCAGACCGGATATCGAGGGCTTTGGCGTGAAACGGTTGTAGCTAAAATTTGTATTTTTTTACCAAGGTTAATCACCTCGTCATAATGTCTTTATAAACGTTAAATCTTTTTTTCTTGGTAAACAATGGCAATTTAGGTGCCATTGCTCGTTCTGAGCAATGGCACCTAAATTTGCATTGTTTACAAAATCGTCAAAATGGCCCCTTAACTAGGGTTTTCAAAATAGGTTTTTAGTTACAACCGTTTCACGCCAAGCCCTCGATATGTTGTGTTTTGGTAGGGTCAGTGGGAGGTCACGTGTTCGATGCCCGCCCGGATCATACGAAACACTTCAAAAATGATAGTAATGGATGTACCTCCTTGGCACTCGGGATTATAGGGTTATTATTACGACTGAATCGCTGAAGGCAAGATAATTGGACCAGTAGCGCAGGTAACTTTCCCAGGAAATACAGTAATGTAACTGAACAATTTAATGATAGTGGTTTTAAATACCACGCAAGCAAACAATTCCCCAGAGTCTATAAGGATATACGTGCGACTATATATCGACCAGACACTACCATGATCAAGCTGTACAGAGGCACATATTGATCTGGAAATTCGCTGGTTGCAGCACTTTCAATGGCCGGATGGATTGAGCGTGGCCCAATTATTTTCTGTAGATAGAGTCCAATTGAATATTAAATTTTGAAACCGTTCTATCCATGTTTCAGTGCGGACCAGTTTAAAGGACTGCCTAGCGGTGACATTAACATGGTAGTCTTGTACAACGGGTTTGTAGTCTACAGCCCTCTGATCAAAACAAACACTTTCTGCAGCGTCCAAAATCGAAACCCGGAACCAGACGACATAGTCTCGTGTTCTCTGAAGTTTGGTTCCTGGACTTATGACGGATTTGCCATAGACATCGTACCAGCTCGTGCAACAGATGATGGTGATTCTGACGTAGAGTACGACGTAGACTTGTCGTCACTGGAGGCGGGGTTTAACAGAGACTGGGAACTGATGTCGGCATTTGTCAAACGGAATGTGATCGTTTATCCATTTTCTCCCGAGCCATACATTAACATTACATATACACTAATGCTCAAATATAAAGGGAACTAATAAAGTAATATTCATTAGGCAAGAGACAACACGTAAATTTTAAAATGCAAGATTCACCATCAATATATTTTCGGTGTGTTTGATTTAAAAGGAACACGTGGTGTCTATTATAACCCTTTTATGTAATTATATAATCTATCAGTGGTCAATTGTATTTGACAGTATAATTATGACTTTGATTTTTTTTAAATTTCGTAGAACGAACGAGTTCATTTCAATCACGAAACGCTCTCAGTAGAACTTTCCTATGGACGCAAATGAGCTTAAAATCCTATTTCAACGAGTGATGCAATTTTGCGCATAGTGGATGTCAGCGAATGTCATTTGAATATCTTAATTATCCCGTCAATTTAGGTCATTGATTGTGAGTAAAGGTCAGTGAAAGAAACCAGTTTGTACACATTCAATAATTAACCCGGAAAACTACATTGCAATTTATAGATCTGATATGCAAATTAGATGCAGTATTTATGCCAATAAAAACAGTGATGTGTTCTGTTCGGTACACTCGAACGCCGAACGCGGTTTTCTAAATCACAAACAAAAGCCATTTGATACATGGAAACCGGGTAGTTTTGAATTGTCAATTGTTGGTTTGTTTGTGATGCATGACGATCAGCGTGGATTAAAATACGATCTCGAATCTATAAATTATTATCAATTGAATTAATCAGAAGTATATTTGTTGACGTGTCTACAGCAGACAATTTATTAAAGACGAGATTTAGGGAGCTTCGATTTTAGACGATCTAGTTGTCAATAAAAGAAAATTACGAAATGAAATCTACCAATTAATCCGGATCTATTGATAATTTCATGTATTTGCAAGCGATAAAGACCAAGAGAAGTGAACACATACACCCAGCCTAATCTTGGTCTACATTGTTTGCCCCTTCTTCACACACAGATAAGGATATGTTATGTGCATTATCTTTTATATTCCAAGGATATTTCAAGCACATGAAAATAATTCTAAAATTCACTTTCCACTTTCTATTTCCAAGTAAGATTGGGTACCGTTGATTAATACGACCCTTTGAATCCTATACACACAGAGCACATACATGTTGTTTTGTGCTTGGGAATAATAACCGTTTTCGGGCTAACTTCTGGTCGCATCATCTTTGATTCTAACTAGTAGAGGACTAGATAACAACGAGTTAATTGATCTTCTCCCATCAATATCTCTCTTATTACTCAACCAAACTATATTGGGTACTCACACGGATCGTCTCACCAGAACGATTCTTTTGAGTACCCACGGCATAAGGTTTGATAGTCAAATAAGGAAAATGTGTTACCCGTAGGTTATATAGATGATAAGACATGAGTGTTTATTTATTATCACTTTTGATACACGAGTTTAATACGATGATATGCCGTGATCATTGGCGAGCGTCATATTCATCTTAGTTAACGAGTTTATTAAAAGTGATAATAAATAAACACGAATGAGATATTCTATTTATCACATAAAGTGATTTATTTCGAAAAAAATATACATGAAATTTGCCTGTTTTGTCGCGAAAGTGATTACGTCAAACCCGTGACGTGACGTCATTTTCATAGTTTAGTTTCCACGTTGTAACACAGACTTGAGCGTAAGACTGGAAACCAAACTAGAAGTGTCATATTATATTTATGCAATGGGATTTTAACACTCCAAGAGTGTTTATGTGATAAAGTCAAATATTTATTCAATTATGTTATAGGGGTTTTACGCTGTTTTAAATATAAGTTCAGTTACGTCATAACGTCATCACTTATTAATGATCGCTGGTTAAACAATACAGACTAGGAAATGTGCCTTGCCGAAGGGTATTCCACCATGACCGTCGCGACAGGGGATCGAACCCGGACGCCCGGTACCATATCAACGACGCTTAACACTCGACCACAGAGTATTCCTGCTTTGTTAAGAAGAGACGAACGAATGAGAAACGAAAAATGTATACCATTATAAAACTGATCTTGTTCTACAAACAATTCGAATGCCATTTAAAATTGCGCATTGTAAGATAAGCAAATGTTGTTAAATGACTCTTAAAGCAGGTTTATGGGTTAAAATGATATAGTCACATTCATGTGATGTTTTATATCAAACATTGTCATGTTTAACAAAACCTGCAATATCGGTATTTAGGGGCCTGACACTGATTCGCGATTGGTTCCGATTCTGTTAGTGTTCGGTCTGCCTTTTCTGTATGTTGCGGCATATCAAACGTTGGTGTCTTGTCGAAGAAATTGAATGGTCTCAATAGAAACCCTGTCTGCACTCTGATAGTCATGGGAAAGTCTTCAGTAGTTGGTATATGCAGAAAGCCTACAGTGACCCAATTAACAATGTCCTTGTTTACGATCTCTTCGTTATTAAGTTTAGAGTCAAGGTGATGTTTCGGACTTTCCATTCTGTTGACGTCATAAATTGACGTTACCGTTGGCTCCTCCTCTTTGCGCAACGTGACTGCGCAGTGGTACTTAGTGAATGATAGAGCTTTCAGTAACGGATGTGTTTTGAGTGACTGGGAACCTGCAAAGAAAATTAAGATGATGATGAAGAAGAAGAAAAAGGCCTTTCTAAATAAAGTACCACCTTTTTTTTGTGTTAAACCTTATACTGATACAGACTACACATGACGATTTTGCAGCAGACGGCTTTTGAAAACATTGTGGCAACAGGAAAAATTGCTCATAATGATAAATTTATCCTTTTACCACAATGTTTTCAACTCTATTCTACAATTTTATTTTTATCTATAATGATTTTCGAAATATCTTTGCATAGACGCTTCAATGTCGTCTGTTGCATCTATAGGCGTCACTACCGAACATGTTGATATATTGATAGATACTTATTTAGGATTCTTTAATATCATATACATTTAAAACCTTTGTCGCGAGATGGATTGGATGACATACAAAACTGTGGCCCAAGGACGATAGGATGGCACCCCGACGACCGACACTTACGGACAACAATTTTGTTGCCGAAATAACCATAACACTTTTGACAATCTGTCACATGTACATTTTACCCATAATAAAGTTAAGGCTACAGTTAACATTGGACGCCTTAGCAGCACACGACCATCGAGGAGATTGTTGGAAAGTTAGAGATGCTCAAGTTTAAGTGTAGTATTTTTTCCAAACTAGTTGTACGATAATCTAAACACGAGTCTAATAAATAGGACTGTAGACGTAAGATATTTTATTGTAACTGCGAGTTTCATTTCGAAACCTTCTAATCTTTCAATGCATTGCACGACTCATTGAGTAAAAATATGTACGCAATTAGCTTATTGTAAGTGTTCACGTGTCTTTTCGTACCAAATACCCTAGAATATAAAAACAGTTGCTTCTCTTCTTGAAACTCAAGATTTCTGAAATATCATTACGACTGATACATCGGTTTCTTAATTAACCAACCGCAAGAACTGGTAATTTACCAAGTAATAAACCTTGTAACACCAGAATGCCATTGAAGTCCTATGTGAATCAGCTTACAATACATTTCAAACAACAACAATAAACCTACCCGTTGCCAGCGGAGCAATTTGGTAACCCCGTTCCACTCCCCATTTGTTTTTCTTCTTTTCGTTTACAACCAACCAGAACTGTTGATCTTCATCCGTTAAAGGTTGTTCGTGCGTAATCTTCTCCCACTCAATGTAACGGGTCTCGTTATAAATGAAATAAGATGGACTCTTTGTTATATTGACCTGTGTCTTGATGGCATCAAGCGCGGTACCAGCTTTCCATCTTACGATCTGCATTGTATTCTCGGCATCAATGATATCCATGTCGACTTTGAATCCAAACATGTGATCGTGAACGGGACCAGTTTGGTAATCGGAAAGTCGATAACCGAAAGCATCACGTGTCCGATCGTTTGTGTGTGGATTGTGTTCGTCCCAGAAACTCGACTGAATGTACCCGCTCGCTTGTGCTAACGTATATACTTTTCCATCGAGGTAGAAATTGAATTCGAATGTGTAATCATAATTTCCAATTACGACTGGAACCCGTACGACTAGATGACGATTTCGGAGACCAGCTTCAAAAGCAGAACCAACGTGTCGCCACAGAGCTCCTTATCCATCAGCCTCAAAGATACATACGGATCTCATATTAAACGCCTTTTGCGACGTATGGTCCCAGAAGGTCGTGTTCAAGACGGTACCGTAATCAGGACAATCAATCCCACTCATGATGGTTGTGGGCGTGTTCCCGCCCATGATACCGTAGGTTGCGTCGGCGTAAATGATGTTATTCTGTGCATGGGAGTCCATGGCGTAGTTCAGAGCGATGTCATTTACAGCAAGTTCGTAGATAATCCTCTCGTTTTTAAAGTTAATGTTAAAGAGAGCGGGTCCACGGATCTGCCCACCGCTAATTTCAAAGCTCCAGTCCATCCATTTCACGCCCGTTCCATCAACGTCAAATCTTGGTCCACTTGGTCTATATGTTTTGGGCCCCTCTTTGTCTGCGTTCTCGCGGAATTGTTTACTTGTGTCCCTCTTTGGAAAAATGCGTTCGATCACCGTATCTTTGTAACCCTTGGTTACGTTGACCTTTCTGATTGTCCCACTGTTGTATGCTGACATCAGATCAGCTGCCGTGCTGTAAGGTCCTTGGTTCAGATAGTGGAAGTCAAAGGCATACCATTCAGAGACGTTTGTTCCCGCATTATGAACGGTACCACTTAGGGGAAGTATATGTATAAGATCGGTATCATGTGGATGTTCAAAGCCAGTCAAGCCGACATTCCATCTGCAAAAATATGAAATACACAGACTGTTAATTGAATGTTATTGAATACCATTGTATAAAATGCTCATTTGAAAAAAGGTTATTACTTGCGTTAAGTAACACAAGTGTATAATTCTTCAGACATTTATAATTTTATAAACTAAAATGTATTTAGTATATGAGCCGTCCCGCGAGAAAACCAACACTGTGGACTCTGCATAAAGTATCGACCCGAATGAGCATAAGCATGCCGCGCAGGCTTACCCGGATGGACACTTTTCGCATCCTGGGGTTTTATCTGTTTCAGGAATCATTATACAATACCTCTATCCCCTGATACGGAATGTGGCGGCCCGGATCAGTGTGCTCGGAATGCACAGACTGATCTTGGTCGATACATTACGCTGATGCCATAATGTTGGTTTTCTCGCGGGACGGCTCAATTATGTATTCTGCCTTTATCACACCAGCACACATAGTTGTTTGTTGGTTACATTCTTTAATAAAACATTTGGCTCATTGAATGAAAACGAATGATTTCCGTCAATCATACGGAGCCTGGACTTGAACTCACAACCTAATCCAACAAATCTTGTAATTTCTAGCAAATATAGATACTCTGTCAACCCAGGGTATTATATACCTTTGTTTTGAGAGCGATTTCAACTGAGTAACCAAACTGTTATAGTCAGTGAAGGTTTTTTCTGCCGGTTTAGACTTTGCCGGGTTGGACTGCAACCCGTCTGTTACAGTCAGCGGGGATTATTTCTGCCGGGTTGCACCGCAAACCGTCTGTTACAGTCAATGGGGGTCATTGCTGCCGGGTTGGACTGTAACCCAATTGTTATAGTCTGGGAACATTATTTCTGCCGCTTAAGACTAACCCAACTGTTATAGTCAGCTAACATTATTTCTGCCTGGTTGGATTGTAACGTGACTCCTTATATATTACTGAAATACTTCTGAAAACGTCGTTAAGGTAGGATAAATCAACCTCACCTTGAATTACGTGTTTTCCCAGTCGTACTCGGGGGTCCGTTGAAAAAGTTGACAAAGACATCTTCTGGGTATCTTGCGCCGTCAAAACTCTCCGCGATCAAAGGAGCTAAAGTTGTTTTCAGGTCATTGAGCAAAACGTTTTCCATAAACATCACTTCGACGTTATCGTACGGCCTGGCATTAAATGAAATATCCCCTGGGCCGGTGATAGCAGTGACATCTATTGATGATGACTCAAGCGGTCCCACTTTATACTCCATCACATCCGGGTGTGATATTTTACCGCGCTGTACTGTGACTTTGGCATATCGCTTAGGTTTTGTACCTCCAAGGTCAAAATATTGAAGAGCTTCTTGTTTGACTGGTGGGTGTAAACTCTGATACAAAATAAAGTTTTCAGTCAGATTTACGGGTGGCGTTAAGATGGATACGATATGTTGTTGCAGTAGACATGTTGCAGCTAAGTGCATCTCAGCGTCAGTTAATGGTGCATAAACTTTATCCTCATAGCGGGTATTGGACACGGGATCTCGATCTGGACACTCGTCCGCTGGAGGGTTAATTGTAGGCACAGGAGCTTGTGTCGTCGGTGTTAGATTACCTTCCTGTGGAGTTTGCTTATTGGTCTGAGAGTCCGGACATTTACCATCCCCTCCATCGACGACATCCTTAAGGGCATATATACCAATAAGGATACCACCGGCTATGCCAATGGCGAATATAATTATGGCTAGTAATTGTACACAGCATATATCGGCCCTTGTCCACCTCTTCTCTCTTTTAGATGAGCCCTGACGATGTCGTTTACTGTCGCCAAGCTCGTCACGTGAGAAACCCTGATTGTCCGCCATCTTGGTTAAGGGTATCTGCTGTAAAGATACAATGCACATGAATGCCAAAATGAGCCAAGTCAACCGAGAAAAGAGTCTTATCAATGCATCTTTTTGGAATGCTAATTAAAATAATTCAGCTTTTTACGCCGCTTGTATCAGTATTTCAAAAGAATCGAGTAATTTTCCGGGTAAACTACCAGTTCTGCTGGTGCCTTAAACCTTAAACAAGCGCATCATAAGGAATGCAAGCGCAAAACCCTAGACATCAAGGATGGAGACACTTATGACCATGTTTAATACAAAGGACATTGGCAATGAAATAAATGTGATTACAATTTTAGACCAAGGTGTTGACCTTCTTAGTTTTGACTGTTAAAGATAATGGATTGAAGCCGCATCTTGCATTTTGGTGTCTTAATGCACCTGTCAAGAGTGAGCACTCAGACTGACATTTGCATTCGATTCTTCACTAGATGCATCTTTTGACAAACAACTAGAATTGAAGCCTCGCTGGAGTTATGCAATATAACTTAGCAGAGCGTCATTAAAACACCACAACTCGCTAGACACCGCACGCAAATGCCTTACGACACAAAATTGCTAGTTGCGGCTCATCTAATATGTAATCCTATATTTTAGGGAAAACCCCCAATCTAAAGCTTCGTTTCATTCAGTCATAAAAATGATGTGTTTTACAACAAATTTAATTGGATCACATACTTTGAATGTTCCAATAGGATCAATGTCATTACAACACGAAGTACAAATAGGATCAGTGTTATTATAACACGAAGTACAAATAGGACCAGTGTTATTACAACATGAAGTACAAATATGACCAATGTTATAACAACACGAAGTACAAATAGGACCAGTGTTATTACAAAATGAAATCCGCCGTGGTCGAGTGGTTAGCGTCGGGGATTTGAAACCGGGTGTCCCGGGTTCGATCGCCAGTCGCGGCACGACGGCACATTTTCTAGCCTAGTACTGGTTTGTTTACCAAGGGATCATGAATAAGTGCACTGTCGCCGTGATATAACTGAAATAATGTTGAAAGCGGCGTAAAACACCATTAAAACAAACAAACAAAAATACAACATAAAGTACAAATAAAACCAGTGTTATAACAACACGAGCTACGAGAAGGGTCAGTGTTATTACCACACGAGGTACACACAGGGTCAGTGTTATTACAACACGAGGTACAAATAGGACCATTCTTATAACAACACGAGGTACAAAAAGGACCACTGTTGTTACAAGAAGAAGTACAAAAGGGTCATTGTTATAACAACACGAGGTACAACTAGGACCAGCATTATTACAACATGAGCTACACAGAGGACCAGCATTATTACAACATGAACTACACAGAGGACCAATGTTATTACAATATGAAGTACAAAAAGAGACCAGTGCAATTAAAACACGCGGTAAAATAGGACCACTGTTATTACAACGCGATGTACAAATAGGACCAGTGTTATTACAACACTAGGAAGACATATGACCAGCGTTATTAAAACACGAGGTACATATAGCACCAGTGTTATAACAACACGAGGTACCTATAGGACAGTTTTATTACAACGCGCAAATAGGACCAGTGTTATTACAACACGAGGTACAAATAGGACCAGTGGTTTTACAACACGAGGTACAAATAGGATCAGTGTTATTACAACACGAGGTACAAATAGGACCAGTGTTTTTACAACACGAGGTACTAATAGCACCAGTGTTATTATAAAACGAGGTACAAATAGCACCAGTGTTATAATAAAACGAGGTACACATAGTACCAGTGTTAATTATAACTCAAGGTACACATAGCACCAGTGTTATTATAACTCAAGGTACACATAGCAACAGTGTTAGTTATAACACGAGGTACAAATAGGACCAGTGTTGTTATAACACGAGGTACACATAGCACCAGTGTTAATTATAACACGAGGTACACATAGCACCAGTGTTATTATAACACGAGGTACACATAGCACCAGTGTTATTATAACACGAGGTACACATAGGACCAGTTTTATTATAACACGAGGTACACATATCACCAGTGTTATTATAACACGAGGTACACATAGGACCAGTGTTATTATAACACGAGGTACACATAGGACCAGTGTTATTATAACACGAGGTATACATAGCACCAGTGTTGTTATAACACGAGGTACACATAGCACCAGTGTTATTATAACACGAGGTACTCATAGCACCAGTGTTATTATAACACGAGGTACACATAGCACCAGTGTTATTATAACACGAGGTACACATAGGACCAGTGTTATTATAACACGAGGTATACATAGCACCAGTGTTGTTATAACACGAGGTACACATAGCACCAGTGTTATTATAACACGAGGTACACATAGCACCAGTTTTATTATAACACGAGGTACACATAGCACCAGTGTTATTATAACACGAGGTACACATATCACCAGTGTTGTTATAACACGAGGTACACATAGCACCAGTGTTACTATAACACGAGGTACACATAGCACCAGTGTTATTATAACACGAGGTACACATAGCACCAGTGTTATTATAACACGAGGTACACATAGCACCAGTGTTAATTATAACACGAGATACAAATAGCACCAGTGTTAATTATAACACGAGGTACACATAGCACCAGTGTTATTATAACACGAGGTACACATAGCACCAGTGTTATTATAACACGAGGTACACATAGCACCAGTGTTGTTATAACACGAGGTACACATAGCACCAGTGTTGTTATAACACGAGGTACACATAGCACCAGTGTTAATTATAACACGAGGTTCACATAGCACCAGTGCTATTATAACACGAGGTACACATAACACCAGTGTTATTATAACACGAGATACAAATAGCACCAGTGTTAATTATAACACGAGGTACACATAGCACCAGTGTTATTATAACACGAGGTACACATAGCACCAGTGTTATTATAACACGAGGTACACATAGCACCAGTGTTAATTATAACACGAGATACAAATAGCACCAGTGTTAATTATAACACGAGGTACAAATTGCACCAGTGTTATTACAACGCGACGGACGAATAGGACCAGTTTTACTACAACGCGAGGTATAAAAAGGACCATTCTTTTTTACATTATGAAGTACAAATAGCACCAGTTGCATTTAAGCATGAGGAACATATAAGAACACTGTTATTACAATACGAGTTAAACATAAGACCATTGTTGCTAGAAATTAATTATTGAGGCCACCATATGGGATAATGTATTCGTATATACAACACATAATAACACTGAGCTGAGTAATTATAAAGATTTTGAAAGAGTTCTGCTTCATAATTTAATCATAAAGCTTTTAAAAGAGTTTCGCCTCATAATTTGGATGCACTTTAAATGAATTTTGCAATAATGTAAACTTTAATAAGATTGATTATTTGAACTTACTTTTTTGTAAATTTTGTCAACTGTCTTGTTGTTAATCCAGCATACATTAAAATAAATATCTCTTAAATTATTATACTATTACAATACGGGGTACAAATACACTTACAGAAACTCCAGAAAAAGACAGAAAACTACAGACATATGTATATATAATTATGTTTAATAAAATGGTTTCTAACCGAGAACATTCATTTAATGGATACAAAAAAAAAAAAAAAAAAAAAAAAAAAAAAAAAAACATGCAAGCACTAAACGATACAAATAACATTCTTCGTGATATAAATATTTACAAAATAAATACATGAGTTTTTCAATAAAAATAAGAACTGAAAAAAAAAATACTAGAAACTAAAAATAAGAAAATAAAACACATTTAATTGATATGCATACATACCCCTGTCCGACGAAGATATCTATGCTGACCTACGTAGATATAAAATATACGGACTGTATACGTGCAGCCCTGAGTCAGTCGTTGCCCTTATTTGAACTGTTTACCTTTCATTATATTTCTAGATGCGTCTAATTTAAATAAATGTGAATGATCTACTTTAAATAAATGTGAATGCAAAAAAGAGGTAATCTGGAAAATTCGAGCACACATTTAAAAATGTCGTGAGAAAAGGGGAAAACTTTTTTAAAATAAGAATCTTCTTTTCTAGAAAATGCTTTCAGTCGTTGCCTATAACTGCGTCAAATGTCGTCTGTATCAGGGAAATGTTAAACACACGTCTTCCTTGAAACCACGACATCTAAATTAAGGTATCACTGTACACGTGGATATGGAAACCGTTATTCCTCACGTATACCACATCTGCAGCAGACGACTTTGAAAACATCAAGGCGATACTATTGCTCTAATTGAAAGTATATTCAGTGAATAGAGTTGAAAACATTGTAGCAAATGGAGAAATTGCTCAATATTAACATTTTCTAATATTGCCATAATGTTTTCAAAAGACGTTTGCTGCGTCAGACAGCTTCTCTATAAGGGTGAGGGTTACATCACTAGCATATCATTTGAAACGTTATCATATATTTCTTAAATGCATGAGAAAGTAGTTTACGATTGCATTAAGAACGTGTAACGAATTGATTCGGTACGATCAGATCACATCCACATACTATTGAGTTATCTCGCGGCGGCCAGTTCACCTATCGTGTTTTTCCTTGTTTCCTTGCACCCAGCTAGTATTCAACACAACATTCTTCACATGCAACTGGCTGACTCACTCACGTTTAGACTATTTAGCCCATCGGTGGAAGACGAATGACGCTAGTCACAATGCTTTTTGGGTTAGTGTAGGAGATAAATTTTGCAGCCTGTGCATTTTCTATATTAATTCGACCCAAGTCGCCGCGGTCGTGGTAGGAGTGCCTTTAGGCAATGTACATTTCCTAGCATAGTACTGGTTTGTTTACCATGGGATCATGAGTAAGTGAACAACTGTCGCCGTAATATAACTGAAAGAAGTGTTGAAAACGTCGTAAAATCCCCAATAAAAGCAAAACAATCATTAAAGTACGATCAAAGTTCAATGTCAGTGTCAACGTCATAGTGACCTACCTAACCCATTCCCACATACAGCAATAAAATATGGAAAATCTCCCTAAATGAAGACATACTTATTGAAAAGAGTTGAAAACATTGCTTAAAGAGGAGAAACTGTTCGTTTTGAGCAATTTCTTCTGTTGTCACAATATTTTCAATAGTTGTCTGCTGTAGATGTAGGTGAGAAAGGATTCAGGGTCGCGATACCCCTCTTCCCAAGATATATGTTCTTACCAAATCAATTATATGTTAGTTTTACAGTATAAGAAATATTTTCGAAAAACAGTTAAGACGAAAGAATGACGTACGGGCTACGATAAAGCGCAAACATTGATACACTTTTGGTGCTCGTTGAGGACCTGTAAATTTCCGTTCCGGGTGCTAGGTACCCAAACTTTGCAAACGATAGCGACATTGTAAGTGGGTTAAATACATCACAATGGATTTAAAAATGACTTCATTCGGATAGGGTAAGTGCTGCTAGCACCTTCTACGCTAGAAACCAAACAATTCCGTTAATTAATTCAAACCGCTTCCCGAGTAAATGTATCTTACCCAAGGTAGATCCAATCAGTAGTCTGCATTACAAATAAACGAAATTCGATCGGATGTCTGCACTCTCTAATGTGTAAATGGCTTTATACTGTTAATTGAGGTAATTGTCTCCAGTAATTAGCACTGAAATAGTATGCTACTTATGGCAGGCCAAGATTCAGCTGGCTCGACACTGTCAACAATACAAACCTTTACGAGATATTTTTTTTTTCTGATAAGGGCACAACTGTTTTTCTCTTTTTTAACCATCTCCATCATTCATACGCTTTCTTACTCCTCTGCAGCAGAACACATTGTGACAAAAGGAGAAATTTGAAATATTGAGTAAATTTCCATTTTGCCACACACTGTGTTCAACTATATTCAATGATTATACTTTGATTTTAAGAAATTAATCATATTTTTACCAAGGTATTTCTAGAGGTTTATCCTATTTTTACCCAAGTATTTCTAGAGGTTTATCCTATTTTTACCCAGGTATTTCTAGAGGTTTATCCTATTTTTACCCAAGTATTTCTAGAGGTTTATCCTATTTTTACCCAGGTATTTCTAGAGGTTTATCCTATTTGTACCCAGGTATTGTTAGAGGTTTATCCTATTTTTACCCGGGTGTTTTCGAATTCGTCTGCAGCGGATGTGTTGTATGCGGGAAGAGGTTAATCATGAGATACGCCTAGTATCTATTTTACTTCACGTTCGGTTATAATCTTTCATTGTGCGGATGGTGATCTATAGACGGCAACTTTTCTAAATATGATGTGAGATAGTTCAAATAACCGTTTACCTAATATGTCGGATTCAGAGTCTTTTCCGTTAAAATATGGCTTTTTCAAAGTCTTTTTCTTTAAACTATGGCACTTTCGCAGTCTTTTTCTTTCAGATAAGGCATTTTCAGAGCCCTTTTCTTTAAAATTTGGCATTTTCAGTGTCTTTTTCGTTAACATATGACATTCTCAGAGTCTTTTTCTTTCAATATGTCGTTTTCAAAGAAATCTACTTTGAAAGACTACGAGGGACATACTGGTACAAATTAACAACGGATACCAGTGAATAACAGGTTGCACATGAGTTTAAAAACCAAATAGCGGGGTAACTAAAATAAATTAATTGACATTCGTATAAATGGCCTAAACGGTGTTAACTTAGCGACACATGTATCTTCAAATAGGAATTAGTTCATAATGTTTACATGACGCATCCGGTCCATGTTAGCCCTGTTATCCTTGTCCGTATACGACTCAGTGTAAAGCCCCAGTCCCATCGACCTCCCGGACTGTCCCAGAGCGTCCCGGACTGAAATTTGGCCGATCCGGGGTCAGATCCGTGTTGGATCCGCGTTGAGTCCGGGCTTATCCGGGATAGTCCAGGACAGCCCGGGATCCGGGATGGTCCGTCATGGTCCGGGTCACCACCCCGGCAATTTTAAACTGTTTAAAATTGCCGTGGTCATCCGGGACCGTCCGGGAGGATTTCTCAATCCGGGGTAGTCCGGGACGGTCCGTGTAGCGAGTTGGCTCCGGGGAGATCCGTAGTGGCACCGTGTTGATCCTAGGCGATCCGGTATGTCGTGTTTGGCCCGGAGCGATCCGTGTTAGGTCCGGGACAGTCCGTAGCTGATCCGGGATGGTCTGGGTCATTCCGGGACGGTCCGTGGCGCTGCTGTGGATGTACCGATGTCAAATACGTGTCAGCTCCGTGTTGGCTGGCTCCGTGTTCATACGTTGTGGTGCCGTGTTCAGTTCGGGCTTGTCCGTGGTGACGATGTTTTGCGACTCAATTTCACCCAGGATCATCCCGGTTCACGATATCTCTTGATCCGGGGTGTTCCGTGTTAGTCCGGGTGCTCCGTGCTTCGGTGTGACTGTAGCTTACGCGAAGCTGTACAAGTTCGAGTGTAGGTTCAGATCATATTATCCACCTGATCAGTCTTATTAGAATCTGCACAAGTTCACAGAATATTCTAACAAGTTTTTGTAACTTATGTGTGACACGTGACAAGCTCTGCGAAAACAAACCGTTAGGCATTTGAAACCTGCATTGAAAACCGTTGGGAAATCCGGTGTTTCGAAAGCTTATGTTGATTTATAGAGGAACAATTAATTAAATTGCTCCGACGAATTAGCAAATCAATGGATCTTTTCATTTCAAACGAACATGTTAGAAAATTCTTACGCTTAAGTATGATTTCTTTTCATATAATTCTTTGATTTTACATTTTAGTCCTCTTTTAGGTTTATGAGGGTCACGCAAAGTTCCATTGAAATAAGAAGGAGCTAACAGTTAGTGGTATTGAAAAACATCCGATCGATTCATTTCAAATGATTCAGGATTCAGATTTTCTTCTTCTTTCATTTGCACTAATTCAAATATTTATTTCTAAAATACTGTTTTGTCCTATTTGAATATTTAAGTAAAAACCGATGCCCCATAAAGGTGAAATTCCTGTGTATTGGAGTGTGTGATATGGGTTTATGGCAGTGCAATCGCAGCGGGTACTAATTCAACGTCAGCTTATCCCACCGTTAATAGCCAGATAACCGAAGTTGACCGACCATAACCTACGAACCGTATTATTTGTCATTTAGTTTTTAGAGATTTTTGGTAGGATTGTGTAGGCAAGGCTTTTTAGATACATAGTTCTATATGCACTTCTGCATCTCTTGATTGTTTTTATTGTTTATGATCATGATATATGGTCGACTTTCAAAGTGTATTGGAAAATCGGCATAGTATTGCATTTGGCCATTTACAATCAACATTTTAATAGCAAAGACATGATTATAAGTATAGAGAATTTCAGAATAAGTTTAAAGTAACAAAAACCTGCTAAATTTAAAAATGATCCGTTATTTATTGCAAAATATTTCTTTCTCTTAGTACACGCGTTGGAAGTACAGCATTACTAATTTTCACCAAAGTCTTAATTAAACAAATATCAAAATGTTCTCTCTTCTAGAATAAATCGGGAGAGGGACTATTATAAAACAACCCTTGTTTGACCCCCACCAATTCCTTTCGCTTATCTGATTTATTCAAGCATAGCGGGCGAACAGTGATAGATGTATACGCCAGTATTGCTTGTAGGTTATTAAAGTAAAACAGATCGCTCGATACTCTGATAAAACCAACAAGTTGGCAATGGTGTAGATTCAGATCAGTCCGCACATCCGTAACAACTTATCTGATTCACAAATGTTCGCCTATAAGTCACAGAAGGTTTTAAGGAAAACTTCTGTAAAGCAGTATCCAATTTAATTCTTTAGCTTGAATGCGCACGCGAGTTAGATATTTACCCCTATAATAAATGCACAAAGATAAGTCTTCTCAGAGTATCCCTGAAATGAACAATCTATTTAAAACGTTCGAGATCAATGGGCGCCTATGATTGACGCAAACATAATAATGTAACCCTGACGTGAATCTGGTCCATCATATAACGACGATTCTGTAAAAATATCGCGTCATGTTTAAGTTACTGGTGTACTCTTTAGGTCTTTTTCTCGTGTTAAGTCACTATTTTGTGTTTCAAAAGTGACACGTCATAACATTTGCTAAGCACTGAAAACGTTAATCTTATTAAATCAGATGTGTGTACAAAGCCCCTAAAAATGTTTAGAGTACACAATCGTAAGGTATTACAACAGGGTCGATAACCCATTTAAATAAATCAGATAGGGAAGGAGTGCTAGTCGAGTGTTCAGATTGTATACGACCGAGCATTAGTTGTATCGTGCAATTTCATTGGACAAAAACATAAAATCTGTTCATTAATATTCAAACATATAGGGTCAATCTAAGACGAACTTATTTGCGGTGTCGTCACATCCAATATACGAACAGCGAAGTATTTTTTATCTGGTCATTGTGTTCTCCGTGTTAATTGATATGATGTCACTGTCACGTGACTGTTTGGTTGGTTAGAACTATCTAGTTCTTAATCTAGATAAACTGACTTTATTATGTATTCAATCTTGCTACAGTTCAACTTTGTAGATACAGATCAGACGTCATATTCGAACAGTTTGATCTGGCTCTTCAAGTTTCGCCAATAAGTTATAGAAGGTACTTTTGTATATCTATATGGATCCTTTAGCATGGAAGCGCAGGCAGGCCTTTTTTTAACACACGGTTGGTTTCTACGAAGCACCGTGTATTGGAGCCGGGAAGTGCGTTCGTTTACCCTCGCACTCGACTATATGGCCATTTTGGTGAGCAATATCGTTCATATCAACTAAGTACACCTGAGGGTATTGTTGCACGACACCCATTATATTCACCTGTGCGTGAAATTAGACAATTTAATGAAAAGGAATTATTCTATTCACTAAAAATCGTCCATTGAATGATACATTCAAGAGAACAGAGTATGTATACCACGTGACTTTTGACGTCATATTTGCATCGTTAAACAGCAATAATTGATCTTGATTAGAAGTAAAAAACAATGGTAACTTTTTTATTTCTTCACCCTTTTTAATGAAACATGGTGCAGTCTACGCCGCTTACAATGTCCTATCTCCGGGTTTTTACAGGAGATTGATTGGTGGTCTAGTTTTTTCAAACACTTCGACGAACCTGTTCTCAAAATCCAGTTTTGATAATGCTCCGGTTGTCGCCGATCTTAATACATTTTGAGAAAAGGTTCGTCGAAGTGTTTGAAAAAACTAGACCGCCAATCAATCTCCTGTAAACAACCGGAGATAGGGCTCTGTAAGTGGCGTAGACTGTGCCATGTTTCATTAAAAATGATGAAGAAATAAAAAAGTTACCTTTGTTTTTACTTCTAAACCGAAGTAAAATATTGCAGATCGCCTTAGCATTTGTGACGTAAAAGTCACGTGGTATACACACACTGAGAACCCTGATAGTATCTATAGTATACGGTTAATGTTTGAACCTTTTCCCTCATATGTCTACATTTTTATGCGCCTCTGCAGCGATGTCTACATTGCATTTTGAGGCGCCTCTGCAGCGACGATATTTTAAAACATTGTGATAAAAGAATAAATTGCTCATAATGAACAATTTATCCTTTTGCCATAATAATTTCATCTCCTTTCAATATATTTTCTTTCATTTCTATCGATGGTTTAGAGGGTGCGGCTGGTCGCTGGTTCGATCCTGGGCTGAGTTATAAAAAGACTTAACCCTTTCCCTCATATAGACCCTTTCTGCCGCCTCTGCAGCAGACGGCTTTTTGAAAACATAGTGACAAAAGAAGAAATTGCTCAAAACGAGCAATTTCTCCTTTTGCCACTATGTTTTTCCCTTTTAGTCATGGGCTATCCATTAAATTATAGAAATTTTCTATTTTTTTGACAAAATATGTTCAAAGTCGTCTGGTGCAGAATTGCAGTATGATGGTAAGCGTTAAGATAAGTATTGAGCTTTCCCTCTTTAATACTCAGATCTTTGGGGTTAGTATTACGACTGACTCTCTGGTGGTGTCAGAATGAATGGTCCAGTAGAACTGGTAACTTACCAAGGAAACTCCAGGACATAACTGAAACAATCTTGAAAGCAGCGTCAAACACCATTTAAACATAACAAATATGTATTCAATGTATTTGATAAGATATTGTCAAATTCGTCTGCTGCATATTTTTTTTTGTATTTGGGAAAGGTTTACTAGGAGTTGAAAACTATCCCTGATATTAGATAAATTATTTTGTATTCGGTTCTGCATATCATCACTATCGAGTGAGTGTCAGATTGTTTATTATCAATCCAGTGGTGAAACAATCCTTCAATTTGATTGTTTTCTTGACGTTTCAGCCCGTTTCAACACTTTTTCAGTCATATCACAATAACCAGTGTACCTACCCATTTGCTTCATGGCTTTCTACTCTGTACTCAACACAGCAGTCTTTCCGAGCAGCTGGCTGCTTTTCTACATACATTGTTATACCATTGGCCGCATTGACATTTTTCGAACGTCGGTAAGAATGTTGGCCGAGTTGTGAAACAAACAAAATGTTCTTTATTATTTTATGCGTTTCGGTTATCTCTCGTTTTTGGTCTATTCTAACGTTTTTGTCGGGTTCAATTGCAAAGCAATTAAACCCAACTATGTCTATTGGGTCAGAAACTAGGTCATTAGGCCAAATTGAAGGAAAATCTTCTTGTTAACACTGTAGAAGCTGCATTTATAGATACAGCAGCTTGACATTTGGTCAGAATGTTTATTTAAAGGATATCTAGGCCAAGTTGGAGTATGGTTTATGCCGGGTCAAAAACTAGGTCACTAGGCCAAATTGAAGGAAAACCTTGTTAACACTTTGGATGCGGCACTTTTTGCTTCAGCAGCTTGAAATATTTTCAGAATCTTTGTCTGAATGATATCTAGGTCAAGTTTGAATATGGGTCATATT
This sequence comes from Serripes groenlandicus, assembly GCA_031761405.1. Taxonomy (NCBI): domain Eukaryota; kingdom Metazoa; phylum Mollusca; class Bivalvia; order Cardiida; family Cardiidae; genus Serripes; species Serripes groenlandicus. Next base: position 217,194,715 of record JASEVX010000001.1, read on the forward strand.
AGGTCAAAAGCTAGGTCACTAGGCCAAATCTTTTTAACACTCTGGATACTGCATTTCTTTACTTGAGCATGTTAAAACTTTATCAAAACTGTTGTCTTGATGATATGTAGGTCAAGTTGGAACATGGGTCATGTTGGGTCAAAAAGTAGGTCACTAGGTCAAATTGAAGGAAAATCTTGTTAATATTCAAAAGGCCGTAATGTTTTATTCAGCAGTTTTAAATATGGTTAGAATGTTTGTCTTATCTAGGTGAAGTTCGAATAGGGGTCATATTGGTTCAGAAACTAGATCACTATGCCAAATTGAAGGGAAATCTTGTTAACATTGTAGAAGCCGCTTTTTTTACTTCATTAGCTTAACATTTGGTCAGAATGTTTATCTGAATGATATCTAGTCTAAGCTTAAACATGGAATATGCCGGGTCAAAAAGTAGGTCACTAGGCCAAATTGATGGAAAATCTTGTTAACACTCTGGAGGCCGCATTTTTGACTTCAGTGGCTTGAAACGCTGTCAAAATGTTTGTCTATATTATATCTAGGTCAAGTCTAAATATGGGTCATATTGGGTCACAAACTAGGTCAATAAAGAAAATATTGTTCAAACTCCTCTGTCAGGCTAATTGTCTTGATGTGTGTTGCATTACATTACATTGCATACTTCAGGTGAGCGAACTAGGGCCATCGTGGCCATCTTGTTTTCGTTTTCCATCAATGTTTTCAAATTCATTTCAGGATATAACTTTCACTTTCAGTATATATATATATATATATATATATATTCAATATCCAGGTTGTACTCTTAACACATTTCCTTGATAATTATTAACAGACTTCCAAATGTGAAGGGAAAGAGAATCAATCTGAACAAGTAAAATGTCGTCTAGAGAAAGCTTAGAAAATATTGTGCTGAGGGCAGAATAAGTGCTCATCATGAACAATTCCTATTTTTGGCATTCCAAAGGCTGACAAATGTAGGAGTGTCGAAAGTCATCTATATCAGGGATGAAGCTTTAATAGTTTCAATGAAAATATTCACTACTTAAACTTTTTGTACATACAGCAAATCTGCAGCAGGCAACCTTTTAAAACTCATAGGCAAACATATTGAAAATGTGAAATATTTATTGAAAGGATAATTAATAAAATCGTTTTCAGAGTTTACAAATTATTTGAATTTGTCTTCCTGACCTGCACTTCTACCAGAACTTACCATGGTTGGGTATATAGCATTACTCTCTGCTGTCATTTTGTCTGTCTCAATTGAATTCTATTCGTGTTCTTGCATGTAGATATTATAATCATATAGTGATATTAAATGTTTGATATAATACGGACTAACTTCAAATTTGTGTGACTTCACATTATTCTAATCTCAAAATGGCAAATTTTCGCAAAGTTTTTCACTTCAGCGTTTATCCTCATATATTTCTATAGCAACTAATTCTAATAGGTCATATCAGGTAAATGGTTAAAATATATTTTCTCTAAAGGAAAAGGTTAAAAGATAACGAAAAATACAGGTATTATTAACGTTTACCTTTATGATTAAAAGTTAGAAAGGGTATGCCATCAACAATCAGGGGGCGTTTTCAGTTTAGACAAACTAGTTGTTTATGCTTGTTTGTTTGTTTTTTCTGTTTTCCTGGGACTATATAGTTGTACAGAGGTCCAAATAAGAAGTTCAGCTCTTTTCCCCATAACATTTCTATTATTGTTCAAAAATACCCTATGATATGGGTTACTTAAACAAAATCGTTTCATTGAGAGGGTTCTTTTGAGTACCCACAATATAGGGTTAGAGGGCCAAATAAGGATTGTATATCATGCAAATCGCCTCTTATCTATAGTGAACCCGATTTTATGAGTTCAAACATTCATCTTCAAGGTACTTCAAGGACAGTTTTATCGTATTTTTTCCCCATGTTGTTTTAAAGTTAATGCTAATGATCTTATATTAATAAATTTTGTTTATGTAGGATTTTGGAGGGAAAACATTATATTGATTAATGATTAGAAACACTTGAGAAAAGTCCTGCAATGGCGTTTTTTGGTATGCAGTTTTGACAAAATGAACGGCTTGTAAGACTCAGGGGAATAGATAAGAGAGGAGAGAGTGAACCACAATATTTCTCTTATTACTCAACAAAATCCTATTGTGTGGGTACTCAAAAGAATTGTTTTACTGAGACGATTCTTTTGAGTACCCACAACATATGGTTTGAATGTCAAATAAGGATTTCGAACATGAAAAATGCCCTTATCTAGAGCTATGGCTAGTGTAGCATGATTATAGTTACCCACTTACCCGATATTTCAATATTCTATTGCTTCAAGAACATCTGAAGAACGGCATGAACGTTCTTGACACATTTGAATAAGCTTTGAGATAGGGTAGACAATAATGTGATGAAAGGAGAAATAGCCTATTATGAAAAGGTTTTACAACGTATTCAAAAGGTGCTAGGTGCAAAAGTGTAAAAAAGTCCTACCTACTCAGGGAAAGACTTAATTGGTCCAACATTGAAATGCAACGTCATATAAGGTTTAACATTATAGTAATGTCTTCCCTGATTTAGATACATTTTATCAGCTCTACGGTGTGTAACTTACTGAGGTTTAACCCTTTCCCACATACAACAAATCTGTAGCAGACGACTTTGAAAACATCGTATTCAAATGTAAAAAATCTCCATTAATGACAGTTTAATTATTAAATAGAGTTGTCATAATGTTTTCAAAAGTAATCTGCTACAGATATGTCAGAAAGCGTCTGTATGAGGTAAAGGGTTAATAGCTCACTTAAGATCAGCTAGCAAATGTTGTTTACCATATGTCTGTTTTTATCAGGCATCTATAGATTTTCTTATAACGATATACTCTCCTAACCTACAAGGTCGATTTCATAGAGATGTTCTTAAGGTGATTGTATGAATTGCTCTCAGTTCCCTTCAAAACGATGCAATTCCTCCTTATGTCACGATGGCTTCAACTCTTTTTAATAATTAAACCCTTATTTATAGAGATTTTTCATGTCTTTGCCAATATGTTTTGGAAGTCGTCTGCTGCGGATTTGTTGTATGAGGGAAAGGGTTAAAAAATGCATTTAGCCTCACTTCTCTCATAAATGTAGGGTCAAAAGGGATAAAGAAGCAGCAGTTTTCCAGGTTAGTATTGATACATACCAAAGTATCAGGGGATAAAGTACTGAAGTCGTAGAACAAGTCTTTTAAAAGGAATGCAGTTTGACTGCTAAGCTAAATATACTTTGCGGACCGGAACGGACCGGAACAACCATTGGGGCACCACACGGGGCAAAGAAGAAAATTCAATCCGTAGTTTTTGGCCCGTTTTCGGAGTTGGCAGCCTGCCAATTGTTAGCACCAAACAACGCACGAGAAACTGCGCGAGAAAAGTAGTTCATCATGGATTCAACAAAACTGCATTTAAAGTGTTAGGATCTCCCCCATAAATGTCATTTTAATGTTGTTGGAACATCAGTGAAAAACTTAAGGCGTGAGTACTCTAATATAAGTTCAAGAAATGCTTTAGAAATAAATGCGCCGAGAGGTCAAATATGGACGCTTGTTAAGATTATTATAACATTCGCGAAAAGGAACGGAAAAAAAGAAAGAAGGCACGTGAAATATACAATGGCGAATTAACCGGGGGGCCGTAGTCTTTTCTGTATGCATATTTATACGCTTTCTAATGTGGTAGTTGAAACACTCAATATATATTTTTTTAAATTTCAGGATTTACAAAATGTTGTTCCCTTCCGTTCTGCAAAGTATAATTATTCCCTAGGATAATGATATTTTCGGAACGGAACAAGATTTCCTTTTTTCAATTTGATTCTTTTCATTAATTACAAGGATAATAACAAAAATAGTAATATCTGGTACAGGGCGTGTACACTCATACATCGAAATAAAAGTGTTATATCTACAAGAAAGTGTGTAATTTAGAAAACTTTTAAAATACATACGATAGTCACAACCATTTATCTTTTATTTTTTGCTTTTACTTTTATTGGAGAAAAACAAACCATCACTCAAAGGCAGTGTATTTGTTTTATAAATGATGTCATAATGCACGACAAAATACCATTAGAAAAAGTCTTTGCGTGGCTTCAAGTATGTAAAATAACATGTCAATTATCCGTTGCAATTCATTAAATGTCAGGGTTACGGTCAATATACGGTTACAAAATGTTGTTCAAAGTATATTTATCCCCTAGGATAATGATATTTTGCGGAACGGAACGGAACAAAAAAAATTATTTTCAATCTGATTCTTTTCATTAATTACAAGGAGCGCTAGGGGCGATTGTAGTAAAAAACGACTGTAAAAAGATACCCTCTCTTTGAAAGGCTACTTTTTGGAAACAAAGGCCTAAATCAAAAATCGTAAAGTATACGTTTCTTCTAAATATCTCGAAGTATCTATAACCGAAGTTTCAGCTCTCCACATTCATAACTGTAGGAGAAGATAGAAAAATGGTAGCTGTATAGCAACGGATGGGTCCGTAGCAACACAACCCAAACAGACACAGCCTGAGCCCCTGTGAAAAAGCCTGACAATAAAGGATACCTAGCGAATTTCAACAGACGGAAAAGCCTGACAATAAGGGATAGCTAGCAAATCCCTATTAAAGAGAGAGGGGGAAGAAAGAGTACGGTTAATGCCCCGGTGATTGCTTAAAATATATTAAAATGTTTATTTATTAATTTACAAGGTTTAAATAGGAACCTTTCATCATACTAATTCTTGAATGAATCGTAACTAAGAATATTGTTATTTCTTCTGTACTATGAGGGGAATACAGAAATATAACACAAAGACTAATAACATCAAATAAAGATAAACATGTGCCTGTGCATCCATTCTATCGGATCTAAATACTCATTGATTTTTAGAAATTGCGGAACAAGCAGCGAGCTTAGGCTCGTTATGAGATAGCATCTTTCAATGAAATGTTATTATATAGTCGTGTGCAAAAGTCGAACTTCGGTTATTTAACATTTACCATGAAGTATGTGATAGCTTTTTGTATGACAATGCCATATTATCGTATCAACTAATTTATGTATAATTGATTGTGACTCTATATATGTACATTTGTAGCTAACTTTGTATAATGGTGACATATAGGCATATGGGGCCGGGTGATCTCTTTTTCTATAATGTTTCATTTACTGATGTATATAACACATGTCACGGTAATAAACAACTTACTTACTTATATAGGCAAACTCAAAATCAACACTTTAACCCGTTACCTGCAAGACGCACATTACGGTTTGTTTTGTTTTGTTTTGTTTGCTTGATGTTTCAAGCCACTTTTAACAATTGATCAGATATATCAAGTCGTTTCATGTGTAAGTTACCAGTACTACTGGTCTATTTATCCTGACACCAGCGAGTCAGTCACAATGCTGACCAATGAGTTCCGTTATATCACATCGACAGGTCACTTATTCATGATCACTTAAGTAAACAAAACAGTACTAGGCTAGGAAATGAGCTCAGCCCAAGGACACTCCACCAAGACCGCTGCGACTGGCAATCGAACCCTGACACCCGGTTCCAAATCCCCGACGCTAAACACTCCACCTCATCGAAGTTCTGTGTATATTTAGAAGAGACGAACGAATAAGTAATGAACGATGTCGAGTCTAATGACTAACACTATTGGACAATGATAACGTACCATGTAGATATAAAAGAACTTGAGGGTTTTCGGTAAAATGGGTTGGAGCAGAGATGATTAGTTGAGAGCTATCATATGGCATTAAGTTAAGTATTTTAAAGTTTGGGGAGTTGCTGAGTAAATTTTAATTAAAGTCACTGCAGCAATAATGCTGTCGTATTTTTGTGAATACGCACGGTCAATACTTTCTTCAATTAGACACCAGTAATTGTTATTCGCGATTGGTGGCTATAGAAACCACCGACTATTAGCTTCTGAAATTTGAATTCATTTCTACCCATAACGTCTCTAGTCCAGGAACATAAAGGTCCTGTTTATAAGATGACTTGAAAGTATTTCTAACATAGATTGAAACACCACCCCTTTGTCTGTCAGTTCGGTCACATTTATAATTATGGACCTTCGCAGTTTAGGTATTTGAAAGTCAGTAGAAGCAACAGTTGATGAGAGCCATTTCTGAGTGAGGATAAGGAAGTCATAGGGCTGTGCCTCTATTAAAAGATTAAGTTTTGACCTCAGACTCTGAATATTAATATGCATACTACAGAGGCCCCTGCTTAATAACTTCTCTAGGAAATATGTACAGGTGAAGTTAATGTTTTTCACGGTCCCGGATTGGGATTGGCCTCGCCACAGAGGTTGATATATAGAAATATGAAATAGGTGTTGTTAAGTGCATATACTTTCATTTTGACATGTATAGTCAAAGCAACTTGAAGTATCTATTTCATTGAATTTGGGATGCATCCTATTTAAGTTGCAGATATGCATTAATAATGGGATAGATCCTATATTAAGTTGCATACTGATGTTTGGCGGATCCGTTGATGATATGTGAAGTATATTATAATGTATGTGTAAAGTATGTGTGATTCAAAGTTGCAAGACAATGATATACGCAAAACAGAAAAGAAAGAGAAAGGCGTATTAATGTCTTTGCTAACGAATAAGGCGAACGAATGAGAAACGAACAGTGTATACTAATATAAGACTGCAAGTGCTGACTTATCTTGTTCTACACAATATTCATAAGCCGTTTAAAATTGTACATTATTAGAAAGGCAAATGTTGTTGAATGACTTTGATAGCAGTATTAGGGTTAAGATGATATAGTCACATTAATGTAATGTTTTCTATCAAACAATGTCAAGTTTAACAAAACCTGCAATATTGGTATTTAGGGGCCATACACTGATTCGCCTTTGGTTCTGATTCTGTTAGTGTTCGGTCCGCCTTTTCTGTATGTTGCGGCATATCAAACGTTGGTGTCTTGTCAAAGAAATTAAATGGTTTCAATAAAAAACCCGTCTGCACTCTGGTAGTCATTGGAAAGTCTTCCGCAGTTGGTATATGCAGGAATCCTACAGTGACCCAATTAACAATGTCCTTGTTTACGATCTCTTCGTTATTAAGTTTAGAGTCAAGGTCATGTTTCGGACTTTCCATTCTGTTGACGTCATAAATTGAGGTTACCGTTGGCTCCTCCTCCTTGCGCAATGTGACTGCGCAGTGGTACTTACTGAATGATAGAGCTTTTAGAAGTGGATGCGTTTTGAGTGATTGGGAACCTGCAAAGAGAATACAGATGATGATGAAGAAGAAAAAGGCCTTTCTAACGCAACACATTCTTTCTTATCAATGCTAACAAAAATGTTAAAAAGATCGATTGGCAATTAATTGGAATTCTCTAAAATAGATAACGTACAGTTAAATATTTTGTTGCGAGCTGGAGGAGATGACTTATCTTCTGTGGCCTGAGGTCGATAGGATAACAAAAGAACCATGAAACTTTTGATTTACTTCCTGATTTAAAAATATCGATTTAAACCCAGTGTGACAAACTACGAATGATTTGCATGATATGTTACGTAATCCATTGTGACAGAGCGGTAAGCGTCGGGGATTTGTAACCGGGTACGATCCCCAAATGCGGATGTCATGGTGGATTGCAATTGGGCAAGCAACATTTCACTTATCAATGCATTTGCTATTAAGATCTATTATTGTTAAAATGGCCACTTGTAGTTAAAACCTAAACACTTGGGTAGTTAAAGAGTGTAGTCCCATATTCATTGACATTTAACGCAACACTGTGTGATAAGGTTACGAGATAATAGATTAATCCGTAATATAAATGGGCCGCGTCTTTGTTGTTTCTTTTGTTTGACTTCGGATGAATATATACATATAGGCATAACTCTAATATGACTCGTAGTTTAAAAACGTTACATTTGGGCATTCGTTTAGGGAAGGCGGGCGGAGAATGCCATTAGCAGACAGTAGGTATGCACAGATGCATTAGAGGCTTCACTGTTCGTTTATGCAACACGATCCCTTCTCATAGTAGCTCGCCTGACGCGACTTAAATGGTAGAATCCTCAATAATTTAAACCATTACTTCATTCAAGATTTTAGTGCCGTTATCAAAATGATTAGTATCAGCTAAAAGTGAACATCATTTTCATGTTTTACTAACCTGTCACCTGTACCTTTTGCCCATAATGGTACGTTTGAAAATAGACGCCTTGGCTGAACACGACCTTCGACAAAAATAGAGTGTAGACATAAGAAATGTTATTGTAATTTCATAACCTTATTATCTTCCAATTCATTGCACGACTCATTGGGTTTAATATGTACCCAATTAGCTTTTTGTAAGTGTGAACGTGTCTAGAATGTGGAAGTTGTTACTTCTCTTCTTACAACCCAGGATTTCTGAAATATCATTACGACTGCTACACCGGTTTCTTAATTAACCAACCGCAAGAACTGGTAATATACCAATTGCTAAACCCTGTAACACCAGAATGCCATTGAAGTACTGTATGAATCAGCTTACGAAAAATTTCAAACAACCAAAATAAACCTACCCGTTGCCAGCGGGGAAATCTGGTAACCCCGTTCCACTCCCCATTTGTTTTTCTTCTTTTCGTTTACAACCAACCAGAACTGTTGATCTTCATCCGTTAAAGGTTGTTCGTGCGTTATCTTCTCCCACTCAATGTAACGAGTCTCGTTGTAAATGAAATAAGATGGACTCTTTGTTATATTGACCTGTGTCCTGATGGCATCAAGCGCGGTACCAGCTTTCCATTTTACGATCTGCATTGTATTCATGTCATCAATGATATCCATGTCGACTTTGAATCCAAACATGTGATCGTGAACGGGACCAGTTTGGTAATCGGAAAGGCGATAACCAAAGGCATCACGTGTCTGATCGTTCGTATTTGGGTTTTGTTCGTCCCAGAAACTCGACTGAATGAACCCTTTCGCTTGTGCGTACGTGTAAATCTTTCCATCGAGCTGGAAGTTGAATTCGAATGTGTAATCATAATTTCCAATTACGACTGGAACCCGTACGACTAGATAACGATTTCGGAGACCAGCTTGAAAAGCAGTGCCAACGTGTCGCCAAAGAGCTTCTTGTCCATCAGCTTCAAAGATACACACGGATCTCATATTAAATGCCTTTTGCCTTGTGTGCTGCCAAAAGCTCGTGTTCAAGACGGTGGCGTATTCAGGACAATCAATCCCACTCATGATGGTTGTGGGCGTGAACCCGCCCATGATACAATATGTTGCGTCGGCGTAAATGATGTTATTTTGTGCATGGGAGTCCATGGCGTAGTTCAGAGCGATGTCATTAACGGCAAGTTCGTAGACAATTCTTTCGTTTTTAAAGTTGATATTAAAGAGAGCGGGACCCCGGATCTGCCCACCGCTAATTTCAAAGCTCCAGTCCATCCATTTCACGCTCGTGCCATCAACGTCAAACCTTGGTCCAGTTGGTCTATATGTTTTGGGCCCCTCTTTGTCTGCGCTATCCCGGAATTGTTTACTTGTGTCCCTCGATGGGAAAATGCGTTCGATCAGCGTATCTTTGTAACCCTTGGTTACGTTGACCTTTCTGATGGTCTCATTGTTGTATGCTGACATCAGATCAGCTGCCGTGCTGTAAGGTCATTGGTTCAGATAGTGGAAGTCATAGGCATACCATTCAGAGACGTTTGTTCCAGCATTATACACCATACCACTAAGGGGAAGTAGATGTATATAATCGAGATCATCGGAATTTCCAAATCCAAACAGACCGACATTCCATCTGCAAACAAATTAAATTGATTTTTATTTTTTTTTATTTGTTTGGGTTTTTCGCCATTTCAACATTATTCAAGTAATATAACGGTAACAGTTTACGTATACATTATCGATGGGTAAACAAAGCAGTACCAGAGCTCTGCTCAATGGCACACTCCCCATTGCCGTAACGACATGGAATTGTGCGCTATGTTTCAAATCCAAGACCCTATCTACTCGGTCACGGTGGAATTCTGCAAAAAACATAATATTTGCTGAATGTTATTATATAACAAAGTGTATACAACTGCTCATCTGTAGGTGAAAAGGGGTTTTAAGTACGCTTTTAATTGGGGTTTTAATTGCGCTAAGTCACACGCAGTGTATAATTTACAAACACTTTCAATTGTAAAGCCTGAAATATATCTATTTACTTTCGGAGGACACCGCCAATGTCAACAATTGTCCGTTCGTATCTCCTCGTACAGTTCACCTACACATATGTTGTCTGTCTTTCTCAAATTGTCACACTGCATTCATCGGTTACATTCGTTAATATACCATTTATCCCATCGATTGAAGACGAATGACTTTCGTCAATCATCGGAAATACATACACTCAATTATTTGGAAAGGTCTCCAATTCAATTTAAGGTATCTCACAAATCAATTTCAGAGCTCTGAATTGGAGCTCTCAGCGATATAATTAAAGAGCTCATTACAATAATTATATCCATCATCAACTCATTTATGACCTAATTTATTCAATTTAATTAATTTAAAGAGCTCATTAATTAGTAAGAGCAACGCACGAATTGTTTTCAGCAATACTTAATTAGCTATAGCAACAAATAATAAGAGAGATCTTCAAATCAATTGAAGAGCTCTTCATTTAATTTGAGAGCTATCTGATTATTTGAAGAGCTCTCTACATATTTGAATATCCGTTCATGAGTGCATGCAGATTTGGCATACCGTAGGACTGTAACCTGACTGTGAAGGTTGGGTTGTATCGTGACTCCAACTTGGCCGGCTGTGTACAATTAATTGTCTCACATTGTAGATACAGATCAGACTCGCTTTCAAACTATGGCAGCTAGATTTAGTAAAAACTTTAGAATGTCATTAAAACACGTTTACTTGGAGGAAGTTCGTGCACGTATGAGTTTTTTTACTAACATGAATCAAGACGCGATATTTCGTTCAGATTGTAACATTGAGGCCTGCCGATCAATGTGGTGCCATTTATTCGAATCATGGCTCGAATGCCGATGATTCACGATCTTCGGTGCGACAAGCATGTGTCGCATTCAATACCTGTTGATAGGTAACCAGTTGTCGTGGAAGAACGTAATGAGGTGAAGTGGTACAAACAAGCCATACAATACATGGGTAGGTGTACTGACCGCCATAATCTATTGTAGTTATTGAAATACTTATGAAAACATCGTTAAACTCGGATAAATTCACCTCACCTTGAATTACGTGTGGTCCCGCTCGTACTTGGGGGTCCGTTAAAAAAGTTGACAAAGATATCTTCTGGGTATCGTGCGCCGTCAAAGCTCTGCGCGATCAAAGGAGCTAAAGTTGTTTTCAGATCATCGTACACAATTTGTTCCATAAAAATCACTTCGACGTTATCGTACGGCCTGGCGTTAAATGAGATATCCCCTGGGCCGGTGATAGCAGTGACACCTATTGATGACGAATCAAACGGTCCAACTTTATACTCCATCACATCCGGTTGTGGTATTTTACCGCGCTGTACTGTGACTTTGGCATATCGCTTAGGTTTTGTACCTCCAAGGTCAAAATATTGAAGAGCTTCTCTTTTGACTGGTGGGTGTAAACTTTGATACAAAATGAAGTTTTCAGTCAGATTTACGGGTTGGGTTAAGATGGATACGATATGTTGTTGCAGTAGAAACGTTGCAGCTAACTCCATCTCAGCGACAGTAAGTGGTGCATATACTTTATCTTCATAGCGGGTATTGGACACGGGATCTCGATCGGGACACTCGTCCGCAGACGTGTTTATTGTAGGCACAGGAGCTTGTCTCGGCGGTTGTTTATTTTGTATATTAGTCTGAGAGTCCGGACATTTACCGTCCTCATCATCGACGACATCGTTAAGGGCATAGATGCCAATAAGGATACCAGCGGCTACGCCTATGGCAAATATAATGACGGTCAGTACTTGTACGCAGCATATATCTCCCCTTGTCCACCTCCTCTCCATTTTGGATACTTCTGTAGTGCCCTGATTGCATTTTGAGTAACATTGATTGTCCGCCATATTGGTATAGGGTTTCTGCTGTAAAGATAGATGTATATAAACATGAGCCGAGTAGGCCGAACAATGTGTCGTCTTATTGCTGCATCTGCATTTAATTGAGCATTTCACGCTGTTCAATCAATTCAATCAATCTTTTTCCGATTAGATTAACTGTTCTGTCAACTTCTTTATCCTGAAACAAGCACACCATTAGAAATATTATACCCGAAACCCTAACCACCCAGGAGCAAGACCACTACTATCATATTTCAATTAAATAGTATGCCTAAATAACAAAAGATACTGACAATGAAGTAATTAGAAATAATGGATCGTCTAGCGATTTGGGACCAGTGTTATTACAACACGAGGTACACATAGGACCAGTGCTATTACATTATAAAGTATAGTTAGAATCAGTGTTATTACAACACGAGGTACAAATATGACAGTGTTATTACAACACGAGGAACAAATAGGACAGCGTTATTACAACACGAGGTACAAATAGGACAGTGTTATTACAACACGAGGTACAAATAGGACAGTGTTATTACAACCCGAGGTACACATAGTAATAGTGTTATTACAACACGAGGTACAAAAAGGTCCAGTGCTATTACAACACGAGGTACAAATAGGACCAGTGTTATTACAACACGAGGTACACATAGTAATAGTGTTATTACAACACGAGGTACACATAGGACCAGTGTTATTACAACACGAGGTACAAATAGGACCAGTGTTATTACAACACGAGGTACACATAGGACCAGTGTTATTACAACACGAGGTACAAATAGGACCAGTGTTATTACAACACGAGGTACAAATAGGACCAGTGCTATTACAACACGAGGTACAAATAGGACCAGTGTTATTACAACACGAGGTACACATAGGACCAGTGTTATTACAACACGAGGTACAAATAGGACCAGTGTTATTACAACTCGAGGTACACATAGGACCAGTGTTATTACATTATGAAGTACAGATAAGACTGTGTTATTACAACACGAAATACAAATAGGAACACTTTTTTTATGATATAAGATATTCAATTAGTAAGTTAGTCCACTGACCTATAATGCAACACTATGTATACGTATATACAACACAGAATGGTGATATATATTATTTCACTGAAATATAAAGCTGAGAAATCATAAGATTTTGAAAGAGTTTCGCTTCTTAAATTGAATGCGCTTTAGTGAACTTTGCAATGATGTAAACTTTAGACTGATTATTTGTATATAATAATCTGAAGTATTTGTATAGTCTCCCGTTGTTAATCTAGGTTGCATTTTAAATTTCTCATAAACCATCATTTTATTTTCACACAAGGTACTTATACACTTAGAGAAGCTCGAGAAATGATAGACAATTATGGATATATGTTTATGAAATAAATATTTTCTTACCGAAAACGTGTATTTAATTTATACAAAAGATATAATCCAATAGATCTAATTATATGAATAAATACACACACTTAGCAAAGCAAACAAATATTTGTTTGTGATATAAATATTAAGAAATGAAGATACGAAGCAAATAATAAAGATATTTTTTTGGAATAGAAATTAGAACTGAAAAATATCAGCAACTAAACAGAAGAAGAAATAAACCATATAATTGATATGCGTACCTCTGTCCCGCGAGGATGGCAATGGTACGTTGATACGTCGACTGCTTCGATTAAATGTGAAGGCTGAACTATGACACATTGACAATTTAAGTATATGATTTTTATACAGAGTTCAAAATGTCACGAGAAAAGGGGAAACTTTTCATAATAAGCAAGATCTTCTCTAGAAATGCAGTCAAAAGTCGTTTCCTGTAAACGCGTCAAATGTCGTCTGTACCAGGGAACGATTAAACACTACAGCCTACCTTGGAACCATGACCTCTAAATTAAGGTATCACTGTCAACGGGGATGTGGAAACAGATATGTCGAACATACAACACACTTGCAGCAGACGACTTTGAAAACAACGAGGTAAGAATATTGCTTAAAAAAAAAAGCCAATACCATGGTCGACACTCGCTCTAAATGAAAGTATTTTAAGTGTTTAGAGTTGAAAACATTATAGCAAATGGAGAAAATGCTCATTATTTAAAATTTCTCCTTTTGCCGTAATTTTTTCAAAGGACATCTGCTGCACTGCATCGGAAAGCCTCTTTATGTGTGGAGGGTTTAAACCATTGCTTTAATATTTCAAACGTAAATATATATATATATATTTGAGCCGTCCCGCGAGAAAACCAACATTGTGGACTCTGCGTAAAGTATCAACCCGGATCAGCCTAAGCATGCCGCACAGGCTTACCCGGATAGACACTTTTCGCCTCCTGTGGATTTTTTGATTCAGGAATCATTACTCTATATGTATATTCCCCTGAGACGGAATGTGTCGGCCCGGATTGGTCTGCGTGGACTGCGCAGGCTGATCTAGGTCGATACATTACGCAGCGGTCATAATGTTGGTTTTTATCGCGGGACGGCTCATATATATTTCTTAAATGCATGACAAAGTAATCTTTTATTGCATAACGAATAGAACAATTTGATCCTGTACGATCAGATCACATCCACGCCAGGTTAAATCAAACCAAGGATGCCAGTTCATCTAACAAGTAACAAGTGTATCCTCCTCCTAGGCAACTGGCTACCTTCAAAGATAGACACTTTAGCCTTTCGGTGGACGACGAATAACGCTAGTCACATTGCCATATTAAATAGTGTAGAATAAATTATACAACGCAGTCTGTACATTTCATAAATAGATGTCAAGGGCAATGGCAACATCACAGTGACCTAGTTCTAAAGCGATACCCACATGTTGTAATCAAGTTGAGAATACGTTAGTTTTAGAGTATGAGCAATAAGTTATAGACACAATTGAAATAAAACGGACAGGCGGACGTACATAAAACAAACCTTGATTCCCTATGATGGTGGTGGAGGATCAATACATTACAGTTCTGGGTGCAATGTGAAAAAAGGTTGTTAAGGTTAGCGATATTGTAAGTGTGTTAGAAATTACTTAATTTGGTATGTAAGTGAGGATGGAATATTAACCCTTTTCCCACATACAAGACGAATTTGAAAAGCTATAGACTAAAACATTGAAAATCGCTAAATGAAAGAATAATGAGCAATGCTCACTTTTGCCACACTGTTTTCAACTCTATTCAATGATTAAACTTATGTTTTTAGAGGTTAACCATGTGTTTCACCCAGTCGTCTGCTGCAGGTTTGTTGTATATGGGACATGGTTTTGTTATAAGATACGCTATGCCTAGGCTAGTATATCTCATTACGTATTGTGTTTTAACTCTTTCAGCGCCAAAGGCAATATTGAGCTTTTTGTAAACAATACAGATTCATGTGAGTCAGCTCGTAACGAGCTGTCTCACCTGAAATCTGCATTGTTTAGCTGTAAGTTATAGAAATATTCCAAAAATCCTATAACATGAAAATAAAGTCGTCCGAGTTTTGAACATGGAAGGGTCTACTTTAAACAATTCGGTGCTGAAAGGGTCAACCATGTGAACCTTTCTCAATATAATGTGAATAACTTAAACGGCCCAGATATGATCATTATAATATTACAGGTATACAAACCTGAATAAATTATTCAAATATGTATTACATGAAGTCGGTTACCTAATATGGTAGTTTGTGTGTGCATTTAACTCTTCTATGAAATTGTAAAATGTGATTGTTTATCCCTGACGTTACTGGTACCTGTGGTTGTACACGTGTTTGTTTACCAAGTATTGGGGTAACTAAACTAAATTAATTAACATTCGTATAAATGGCATAAACACAGCCAACGTAGCGACACACGTATCTTCAAATAGAAATCAGTTCATAATGGTAACATGAAACATCAGGCCCATTTGATTGTGTTTCTTATTATGCCCTGTCACCATTTTCCTTATATGAGCCAGTGCATGAGAACATTAACACGTTCGCATTTCAGAATAGTGTAGGTTCAGATCAGTCTAATCAGAGTTTACCCAAGTTCACATTATATATTTACAAGCCTGTGTGAATTATGTGTGACCAATTTAAATTTGATAAGACATTGCGGATGCACAGCCTGATCTAGATATATACTAGTTTACACATGCCAACATGTTCCTTTTTCCCCGTGCACAGCTTGATCTAGATCTAAACTGTTCACAACTTGTACCTTCTTTCGTGAACATGCTTATATAGACGACGCCAGTTTCTATAGGTATCTCACAGTGAAGCGAAGAAGAAGCTATATAGGACAATTATTGTAAATAATTAGGTTTATGTTAGTACACGATTAATTCTTCTTTTGCCATGGGATGTATCCTTTCCCGTTAATTGGGGCCACATGTCCGGCTAATACGTCTGACCTGTGACCCGATGCTTATTGGTTAATCGCGATTGATTGAATCGATCACGTGACTAATTATCTAACGCATCTGTTTATCGCGCGGTTACCTTACGCGCACTTGCGATTTGGATTGAAAGAGAAAACACGAGATCGTATTTATCTTTGAACCCTCCACCGCCCCATTCTTCCTTCCATTTTTCTATTATTACTTTAGACAGTGTGTACTAAGATTTAAACCTACTTATTGTATCATTTAATTTTTGATTTTTCCAGTTATAGATGTTAGTAATTAATTTTTACTCTATATTGCAATGATTAACATGTTTTAGATGGCAGGTGTTTGTAACCCATCTTCAATGAGAAAATGTATGTTAACCATATTACGTCATTTTATTGCTAATTGTGTATGTGTTAATATGTTCTAGTCAGTATAGCTAGTCACGATGCAATAAAATGGCATTTACACACACCCTAGTGTTTCGTCTTCATACTATTTTCATATTGAACAAGCTGCGGTCCGCATGTGAACTGAAGTGAAGCAAACATAAATAGATTATAAGATATACTGATAATTTACACGTTCTATGTGAAGAATTATGACAATATAAGGGAACACGTACCTAAATTAATTCAATGTAGTTAGAAGAACGTGACAAAACCACAACATTTACACAAGTATTTTAAAATGAGGTTCTTTTAACCCTTTCCCTCATATAGACGCTTTCTGACGCCTCTACAGCAGACGGCATTTTAAAAACATAGTGACAAAAGAAGAAATTGCACAAAACGTGCAATTTCTCCTTTTGCCACAATGTTTTCCACTTTTAGTCATAGGTTATCTATTCAATTACAGAGATTTTTCTATTTTTTGACAAAATATGTTCAAAGTCGTCTGCTGCAGAATTGTCGTATGAGGGAAAGGGTTAATAGAACAGAATAGACTCTGCCTTTTCCACTATTAACATGCTGTTGGTGACTGATACACAGGTAATTGCACGGTTCGGAACTGTATTCACATTAAGGTGTGATTTGAAGCCTAAGTACTGTTTCAGCCATTATAATCTTAACCTTGGGTAAAACAATAAAGACACTTGGAAGTGTATGAATATGCTAGTAATGTTTACTGCACTGGTAAGAGCTGAGGCCCTAGATTATGGAACGCCGAATCTACATAAACTCAAATATTTGAAGAGCTCTTCAAATATTTAGAGAGCTTTTCAAATAATTAGAGAGCTCTCCAATTGAATTAATGATATCATCAATTCAATTGGAGAGCTCTCTAATTGATTTGCAGACCTCTCTAATTCAATTGAAGATATCTCCAAATCAACAATTCATTTGTTGCTCTCACTAATTGAATAAGAGAGCTCTCCAAATCAATTGGAGATATCTTTAATTCAATTAGAGAGAGCAACAAATGAATTGGAGATATCTCCAATTCTTCCAAATTAAACATATCCATAATTGATTTGGAGATATCTCCAATTGAATTGCAGAGCTCTCCAATTGATTTGACGATATCTCTAATTGATTTGGAGATATCCTCAATTAAGTTGATTTGGAGATATCTTCAATTGAATTAGAGATCTCTCCAATTCAATTGAAGAGCTCTTCAATTGAATTAATGATATCATCAATTCAATTGGAGAGCTCTTCAAATATTTGAGGTTATATAGATTTGCGTTCCCTCTTCAAATATTTAGAGAGCTCTTCAACTAATTAGAGAGCTCTCCAATTGAATTACTGATATCATCAATTCAATTGGAGAGCTCTCTAATTGATTTGCAGACCTCTCTAATTCAATTGAAGATATCTCCAAATCAACAATTCATTTGTTGCTCTCACTAATTGAATTAGAGAGCTCT
Organism: Serripes groenlandicus; assembly: GCA_031761405.1. NCBI lineage: Eukaryota > Metazoa > Mollusca > Bivalvia > Cardiida > Cardiidae > Serripes > Serripes groenlandicus. The sequence continues at coordinate 217,213,028 of JASEVX010000001.1, forward strand.
CCAAATCAATTGGAGATATCTTTAATTCAATTAGAGAGAGCAACAAATGAATTGGAGATATCTCCAATTCTTCCAAATTAAACATATCCGTAATTGATTTGAAGATATCTCCAATTGAATTGCAGAGCTCTCCAATTGATTTGAAGATATCTCTAATTGATTTGGAGATATCTTCAATTAAGTTGATTTGGAGATATCTTCAATTGAATTAGAGATCTCTCCAATTCAATTGAAGAGCTCTTCAATTGAATTAATGATATCATCAATTCAATTGGAGAGCTCACTAAATATTTGAAGAGCTCTTCAAATATTTGAGTTTATGTAGATTTGGCGTTCCATACTAGATGACTTAAATACGCAAATGAGCGGTACTCTGCAAAAACCAACCGTATGACATTTGCGAACTGTAATGATCCAGTTTTAAAGACCGCCTCCGTGGTGGTAGATCGTCCGACTCGCCCGACTCGGGTGTGGGATGTCGCGGGCTCGATCCTCGGCCGGGTCATACCAAATACTTAAACAACTTTATTAATGGCTGCCCTCCATGGTGCTCTAGATTGCGGGGTTAGCATTTATACCGACTGACTGGCTGGTGTCAGGATAAATGGACCAGTAGTGCTGGTAACTTACCCAGGAAACGCCGTGACAAAACTGAAACATTGATGAAAGTTGCCTTCAACACTAAACCAATTCAAACAGATCAGTCCGCACATCCTTGCAGTTTGATCTTACTCAGTTATGTTCGGAAATTAGTCACAAAAGGCTAATAATTACGTTAAGGTTGATTTTCACAGAAAGCCGCTCAAATGGAGCCGCTCAAATGAACAACCAATTTGAAACTGTCAAGGCCATTGAGCGCCTATAATTTGAAGCTGTCAGGGTCACATTAAATCTGGATATTAAGCAACTCATTGCTTTTAATACAGTAAGTATTGTAACGTGGGAGCCACTGCCAACACAAATCGACCTTATTGTCTTCTAATTAACCATTTGCCTCATACATTCGCATTTTGACGCCTATGCTCCAGTCGACTTTTGAAAACATTATGAAAAGGAGAACAATTATTTCTTTTTGCAACACTGTTTTAAACTATTACTATATCATTTACAGAGATTGTTCTAAGATGTTTTCAAAGTCGTTTACTGAAGTTTTATTCTATGTTGGAAAGTGGATTAACCGTAACTACGATCCAACTGCCTACATGTAAAGTCGTGTTGTCATAACGATTCTATATAGTCCCCCAGGATTGTTGTGTGTCTAAATGGCCGATCATGATCTTCGAAAAAAAAACGAATGTCAGTTTTTCTTGTTACGTCGCTCAATTGATTAATTGATTGATGTTGGGTTTAACCCCGTTTTCAACAGTTTTTCAGTCTTTTCACGGCGGCCAGTTCACCTACTCGTGCGTTTCCTAACTTTCTCGAACCAGTATGCCACACAACATACTTTCCAAGCATCTTGCTGCTTTACCACATAGACAGTTAGCCCATTGGTGGAAGACGCTTGTCTTAGTGACTTATGTCAAACGTCGAAAAGAATGTTGGCCGAGCGGGGGTTCGATTTCACCATCCATGGACGTGGCTCAAATAAAGCTGTTTTATTAGCTCTACTGGCCAAAGGCCAGAAGAGATTATGCCATGGCGTTGTGTCCGTCGTGCGTGCGTGCGACCGTAAACAATTGCTTGTGAACGCGATAAATTCTTCATTTTTATTTGTATCTCAATCAAACTTATAAAGTAGTTGATATCTATGAGAGCTCCGTGCCTTTCGTTAACCAGCCAGATCCGCCCATGCAAGACTGGATTATGGCCCTTGCAATTGTCAGATTTGCTATAATAGAGCTTGTGAACACAATAGAGGCTCTATTTACTATCTGATCATCACCAAACTTAGATAGTAGTTAAATATTGATGAGAACTCGGTTCCTTTCGAAAACCAGCTAGATGTGCCCTTGCATGACTGGATTATGACCCTTGAAATTGTCAAAATTGCTATAATACAGCTTGTGAACGCGATAAAATCTTCAGTTTTGATTGTATCTCAATCAAACTTTAATAGTAGTTAGATATCCATGAGAGCTCGGTTTCTTTTGCAAACCAGCCAGATCCGCCCATGCAAGACTGGATTATGGCCCTTAAAATTGTCAAAATTACTATAATACAGCTTGTGAACACAATAGAGCCTCCATTTACTATCTGATCTTCACTAAACTAAGAGAGAGGTAAATAGTGATGAGAGCTCGGTTCCTTTTGAAAACCAGCCAAATGTGCCCTCGCATAACTGGATTATGGCCCTTGAAAGTGTCAAAATTGCTATAATACAGCTTGTGAACACAATAGAGCCTCCATTTACGATCCGATCTTCAACAAACTTAGACAGTAGTTAAATATTGACGAGAGCTCGGTTCCTTTCGCAAACCAGCCAGATCCGCCCATGCAAGACTGGATTATGGCCCCTGAAACTGTCAAAATTGCTATAATACAGCTTGTGAACACAATAGAGCCTCCATTTACTATCCGATCTTCACCAAACTTAGATAGCCGTTAAATATTGATGAGAGCTCGGATCCTTTCGCAAACCAGCCAGATCCGTTGAAATTGTCAAAATTGCTATAATAGAGCTTGTGAACACAAAAGAGCGTCCATTTACTATCCGATCTTCAACATACATACATGCTCTGGATTGAAAATGACCAAACAACCATACCAGTAGAGCATAGGCCCTCATGGGCATCTTGTTGTATTTAAATGTCACTATTTTTAAAACAATTTATCACTAAATACGATCTGACAAATGTAACCGTAAGATGAAAAAAAGGTAAAATACACGAACTCGAAAATAGTTTGGTACAGAATTGAAAGCATCTTGCGGAAAAGGAGTAATTGCTCGTTAATGTCAATTCTATTTTTTGTTTGCAAAAGGTTTTTAAATGACGCCTGCTGCAGAGAGGCCAAACGACAAGATTCATGACACAAAGGGGTTAAGCTTGTTAACAATGAACGTGTTCGATCAGTTTTGTAACCAATTTACAAAAATAATAATATGAGTTGAACTGTTCTGCTAAGATTATAAGTAAAAATTGAAAGTTTCATTGTGATGTAAAACTTGCGACACTAAAACAGCGCGAGACAGCCGCTTTATGTAATAATAATAAAACATCTGTGTATTGGAAATGTGACCTATAATCGTAAAAGATTAACCCTTCCCCTTATATAGACGTTTTCTGACGCCTCTGCAGCAGACGGCCGTTTGAAAACATAGTGACAAAAGAAGAAATTGCTCAAAACGAGCAATTTCTCCTTTTGACACAATGTTTTCCACTATTAGTCATAGGTTATCCATTCAATTATAGAGATTTTCTATTTTTTAACAAAATATGTTCAAAGTCGTCTGCTGCAGAATTGTCGTATGAGGGAAAGGGTTAAACATTCCGGTATTTCTAGGAGACCAAAGTCCTCAGCCTGGACGTTGTGATCTCGATGATGTGGTACGATCATCAGCTGGCGTGGGATCCGAATGACTATGCTAATATTAATATGATTCGAGTTCCGAGTGAAACAGTCTGGCAACCGGATATCATTCTTTACAATAGGTAACCAGTCAATTATATATTATATTTAGCATGTTGTTTTACGCCGCATTCAACACGTTTCAGTTATATCACGGCTTTCCTAGGTAAGTTACCAGTACTACTGGTCCATTTTATCCTGACGCTGGTCAACGAGTCAGTCGTAATGCTATCCAAAAGTCCTTATCGCAAAGGAGGAAAACCATTATAACCATTGTTAAAGTATCCAACTCGCGACATTACGCACCCGAGGCGGACGCTCTTAACTACATCACCGAGGCTGTCAATTATCTATCTAGCTTAACCCTTATCCTGCCTAATTCCAGCAACTGGTAAATCCATCCAGGTTTTTTATCCTTCTTTACATTTTAACGGGCTAGTTTCTACGTAGTACTTACAAATCGTTACATATTAATGGTCTAGTTTCTACTAAATACTTTCAAATCGTTACATATTAGATAGACTATAGTTTCTACTTAATACTTACAAATCGTTACATATTAAATGGACTAGTTTCTACTAAATACTTACAAATCGTTACATATTAGATGGACTAGTTTCTACTAAATACTTACAAATCGTTACATGTTAGATGGACTAGTTTCTACTTAATACTTATGTTACATATTAAATGGACTAGTTTTTACAAAGTATTTACAAATAGTTACATATTCAATGAACTAGATGTTAATACTTAATACTTACAAATCGTTACATGTTAGATGGACTAGTTTTTACTTAATACTTACAAATCGTTACAT